>JAOWAN010000043.1:7413653-7439559 GCA_028566635.1 Lobelia cardinalis
CCCCCCCCCCCCCCCAAACGGCTTCAAAATCGTCGTATTATTTAGGATGTGTTCGGGCGGTGGGCTCTTTCGCATATTGTTTGAAAAAATATTAAAAGAGTTTGTTCATTTGTATGTTTTAAAAACATATTTTTATTTCTCATTTACTCTTTTTATACAATATTATACTTATATTTATATCATATTAAATATCACATCAAATCACAACTATCACGCATTATTTCTCTCTCTCTCTCTCTCTCTCTCTCTCTTTCTCTATTCACCACTATCATGACAGTAATTTTTTTAAATTTAAAGGATAAAATTATAAAACTCTTATAAAATTATAAATCACACAATACAAACACAAAAATAAAAAAAAATCAAAAATCATCTATTCAAACAGACTCTTGACGAAAAAAAAAATTCAATTTTTTTATTAGTTTATTATCGCATATAAACTTACTAGTAGATATCATTTTCCTGGAAGCCTACTTTTTAAAACATTATAAAGCATTACATCCACGAAATTTGAATTCAAAAAATAGATCGAATACTAATTGCTACTTCCTCCGTTTCACAACAATTGATCTCTTGAAAATAAAAAATTATTTTATAATAGTTGATGTTTTAAATACTGTTACTACACTTTTGTTAAATTGTCCTTTTATTTTAATTCAAAATTAAGGAATAATTAATGTCTCAAAAGTTAATGAGAGAATAATTTAAATAGACTTCATATGTGAAGAGAGGGTAAAAATAAAAAATTATAAGATACTTAATACACTTATTGGTGATTGTAATCAAACTTTAAACATCAATTATTATGAAACAGAGGGAGTAGGGGTGGCAATTTGGATCTATATGTTGGGTTAGGTACAAACCCTATTAAACCCAATTGTTTATTGGGTTTTATTGGGTTTATTCAATTAAACTCAATAGCTTATTAGGTTTACCCATTAGGTTAACTTTAATTTTATTTCGGGTTGGATTAATTAGGTTGGGTTCATTTTGTCCCTCCTAAGTGCGGTTATGGTGTGAAAGGCGTCAAGATGAGACTTATAAATTAAGAAGACAGATACGCTATCAAGACGAGGGCATATTCATGTACTATTAGGTTTAATTGGATAAACCCATTGAATCAATTTTGATTTATTTTGATTAACCCATTGAATCAATTTTGATTCATTGAGTCTTATTGAATTAATCCATTAAATCAATTTTGATTTATTTTGAATTGAATTAATTGAATTGGATCTATTATTGCCTCCCTTAAGAGAGAGTACCATCTATTACATGAATGAAATAAATTTTTAAATAATTTCATGATGTAATATATGGAGTAATGAAATATATACTTGTATATTTTAAATGATTATATTATCGATAGATCAAAATTAAATCCAAAATATAAACTCATATTAGTGCCACCTAAGAATTAATTACACAAAGACCAAGATATTTCATAATAATATATGGATTGAATAGGCATTTGGCGTATTGAATTGAATCGAAAAGAAAAGGACAATAATGCAGTTTTAGCGCTGACCCCTTCTATAAAACCTACGGAGATGTGTATAGGCGTCGCGTCTGCCCTAATTTTAATTATTAGTCAAATTCATAAATAAATTGCGACTCCTTCCGAATCAAAATAACTGATCATTTTAACTCATTGCAATATTTTAAAGAAATTATTTAACTAGATTAAAAAAAAAATTTAATAGAAAAATAAATAGTTATAATCAATTATGTGCGGCGCCAATATGTTATTTTATAAATAAAAAGTTTTGTTATTTTTTCTTAAAATGAGAGAAATACAGGAATTAATGTGAATCACTTAAAAGAAATCGAGGGGATAACTAACTATTCACGGAGTACAAAATATCACCCCTACTACTAATAAATAGTAGTGGTGCTTGTTTTTTTCAAATGTGATTATTTTAATATATGAGGAAATAATATAACATTATTATGTTTGAGATGAACTGATCACCATGTTAATACCAGACCAGATGGTATATGGAGCACCTAGGTACTCCTTGTTAGGAACACTTGAGATAAAATATTCATTTTATGATGTTGTTTGTTCATTTTCTAAAATTAAATGTTCATTTTTATCGTTGTTATCGAAAATCAATAATAACAGTAAAAACAGTAAAATGAATATTTAGTTATAAAAAATGAACAAACAACGTATTAAAATGAATATTGTGTCTCGGGTGCTCCTTGCTAGGAGCACCTAGGTGCTCCATATAATTTCCATGTTAACCCCTTAAATATTGAGGATTATTTTGATAATAATTCATTAAGAATAATTATAAGCTAAATGACTGGCTACCTCAATCACTATTCATTAGTGATAGTTTACTAAAAGCATGCTTACACAAATAAAACAATTTAGCTCTTACCATACATAGATCTACTTGTTAAAACTGAGTTATGAATAGCTATATTGATAATTTTAAAACGATGTTTTAACTATCTATCATTTTATTGTAATATTATATTATTTAGTCATAATTTTTTATAATTAAATTGCAAACGTCGGCAACGTAGCATTTTCGATCGATAATAAACCAAAAGTAAAGCTCAGAGAGCAACAAATGTTTTTACTCAATTCTCAGAACACTAGTCTACTGTTTGTAGTACTACTAGTATTTTACTACTCTCTCTCAATCTTTGACCAAACTTTCAACACACATTACACACACTCACCACACACACACACACACACACACATAATTATGGACTCATTTACTCCCCCCTCCCTCCCCCTTCATTTAAAACCAAACACACCCCACCTGTTCCTTGCCCCCCTCAAATCTTCCCCTCCCCTCTCTCTCTCTCTCTCTCTCTCTCTCTCTCTCTCTCTCTCTCACTCTCTCTCAGGCACAGACTCAGACACACACACAGATTACCGGTAAAATGTGTAATCAGCAGCAAAGTCACCGCCAGCTTCAATCTCACAACAGCTTCACCACTAGCAGAGGTTTCTTCCCATTGTTATGCCGTCTCTCCATTAAAGACGTCAAGCGCCCCAAATGGCCCGACTCCGACCGCTCTCCCTCCTCCTCTTCATCGGGTTCTTCTTCTTCCTCCTCCGATGATCCCACTTCACCGAAAGTCAGTTGCATCGGCCAAGTCAAGAAGAGGAAGAACAATAATAAGGTCATCTCCTGTCCAATTCAGCACAAATCCACCGCTGCCAAACCCGCCGACAGTAATCTCAGATACTCTAAGCTCAGGAAAATCTTCTCCGGCAAAAATCTGCTCACAAACGGCGTCGTCGTTAATACGACTGTCGAAACGAATACTACTCATCATAGCTGTAAAATGATGGTCAGGAATGGTAGTACTACTACTACTTCTAGTACTGCAATGAGATTGAGAATGCCGGCGCCTCCGCCACCGCACCGCAAGATGAGAAGTTGTAGAAGCAGCAATGAGATTGTGAACATAATGGAGCTGGATCCGCCGTTGCCGGTGGTGAAGAAGGTGCAGCAGTGTGGGAGAGACGATCAGGTGAATCTATGGAAGAGAAGGTGCGCCGGGAATGGGAATGGAAATGGGATTATTAGTCTGAGAAGCTTACAGATTGAGCAAATTCATCATGTTCCTAACAATCACCACATTCCACCGATTACTGTTTGATCAATCCATCGGCACCTCTAATTATTCGACGGATGTGATCATCGCGCCACAGCAGCATCATGAGGCGGTTCGATCTACAGCGGCGTTGTTAGAGAAAATGTTACAGCAAAAATTGAGAGAAAAAATGTTGATCTTTTCTTTATTCATTATATATGTTCATTAATTACTATTTGTAATTGAATGGTACAAATTCTAAAGGGGTTTTTTTTAAAACTTTTTATTTGCTTAATTGTACATTGCTTGCTTTTACGCTAACATTACTTGATGGAATCCATGGAAAAAGATGGAGTAATAATCCCTCCAACAAAAAAGAGTTTTGATTTCCTATTTCGTTTGGTGTGTTAATTTTTTATGTCACCACTCACATATTGGTGAATTCCATTATTAGTAATCCCTCAATATATGAGTGATAATACGCAGAGTGACATAAAGAATCTGATCTAATCAAAAAAAGGATCATCATGATTCTTCTTTTCTTTTCTTTTCTTTTCTTCTTTTCTTTCTCTTTTCTCTCTTTCTGTTTCAAAATTTGAACATGGGTAACAAGGGGTAATAGGGGTCGGATCTAAGAGGGTAGTAATTAAAATTGTTCAAAAAATTGAGAGAGAGAGAGAGGTGCCATACCATGTGAGATGGTGATGATGATCTGTTTTTTGGTCTCTTTCAAATGAGCCATGGGGGGAGGGAGACATGGTATCGTGCATGACCCGGCATAAATGGAACCAAAAATGATCCTTCCCATTTTTTATTTAGTATAGTATATTTTAGTACTCTCGTACATGGACATGGCATGGCGTGTCATCGGCATGCACACGCTCCTCAATGCACAATTGCACACCTGAAATTCAAAGTGCCCGGCACTGACCGGAGGACGGTCCAGCAGGACCACAGTTTGTTTGATATAAGAAAAAAGAAACCAAAAGCTTTAACCCTGAACTAATTATATTAGAATTTGGAACCCCTTAAATGCACGTCTCTTGGATATTTATGAGTTGTTGACAGTAAATTGTAATTTGCACAGTTATTCTGCTTTAAACCCGTGGCTCTCTGTTCCGTTATTGAACAATGTCGTTTGGAAAGCATGCATATTCCCATTACACGGTTTACTCCTAAAATAGGTATTTGGTTTTGCTGGCAACCTGATCCTTCTGTGGAGGTCAAGCTAAATGTAGATGGATCCAGCATTGATGATTTCTGTGCAGGTGGTGGTATTTTAAGAAATAAGGAAGGCCTTTTTATCACGGCTTTTGCAAATTTTTATGGTCAGGGATCAAACATGCAGGCTGAAGCTCAAGCTTTGAGAGATGGCTTGAAATTGTGTAGAGATCTATGTTTGGATACTGTTTCTGTTGAGAGTGATTCTATGATCACTATTAGAATTATTCGAGGACAAGCCAAAATTCCTTGGAGATGTCATTATGTGTTTAAGGACTGCCTATCTTTGATACGAGATTACAAGGTTCAGCATATCTACAGGGAGGCAAATAAGCCAGCTGATAGATTGGCTGCTTTAGCTCAGAGATCTCATTGTACTACTCAGTTTTACCATGAGGAGGATATGCCTAGGGATGTCAGGGTGGCCATGGCTCAAGACAACTCTGGTTTACTTCATTTTAGATAGTAATTTTCTCTTTTTATCGATAGGTGCTATGTACTCTTTTAGAGGTCCGGCTACATTGAGTGAGTCACTCGATAGTCCCCCTCATTGTACCTCCTTTTTTTTAATAATAAAACGGGTATCCGTTACGCCCTGGTTCCCTTAAATATATATGTGTGTGTGTGTGTGTGTGTGTGTGTGTGTGAAATTCCAAACAGCAAAGCTTGGCTGATTTTGATGCAATTTTAGCTTAAAAAGAAGTTACAATCTCGAAATAACTTGAAAGTCATACAAAATTTGTGAAATAGATCAAGAAATTAAAGTCAGAATTTCGTTGGATGAGTGCTAATGCACAATGAATTTTGATCATCGCTCATCGAAGGTCGTTTAAAGTGCGAAAACGTCAATTTACTATTTTTCTAATTTTTTAATTTTTGTTTCAAGTCATTTGGGATTCCTAAAATACTTTTAGGACATGAAAAAGCTGTTTTTAACTGTAAGTTTGATTTTGATAATAAATTGAGATTCGAAAATTTAGGATTTTATCAATCTTTATTTTTTGTTTTCTCTTAGTTTGGTCATTCGACGGCATCAGATTTGGTCATTTCGTTAGTATTTCGTCTGCTGCTCTTGGCATGCTTCTTCGCTAATATACCTGAATTCGGGAAGATAGGCTCAGAAAAGATATATTAGGATTTAGGCCTGAGTTTGTATCACATAGAAAGAGAAGAATCTCCTGCCCTGAAAGGTGCGCCTGAAGAGTTTGGAGGGTAGGAGAGTTCGTTCATTCTCATCCCGAGTTAACCATCCATATTCCATACCAGGAGGACCAAGGTCCCTTTACATCAGCTTCAGTACTAATAGCGGACTAATTTGTACTAATCACACATCATCACAAGATCTTGTATGTACAATTGTTCTGTTAATACAGCTGTGGCAATTTTTAAGAATTAGATCTAGAGGCCTAAAACACAGATCTATTGTTAAGAATTCGTACCCTCATTTCTATTTATACAACAAGCAGTGTCACAAGTCACAACAGTGGATAGAAGTGCGAATGAACGAGAAAATAAGAGGAGGGGGGTGGAGAATCTAGATTAGAACCATCAGCCTTGTTCTTTGTACGGAGTCCAAATCAATTTGCTAACGTCAACATCAAGACCACCACGTCCAGCAGCTTTTAAGTGACGATCTAAGACCTTAGGATCTGCACAAATGACATGCTGCCCCTTCCGGTACTGAATCAATTCTAAGGTCTGAAGAGTGGTCAATATATCCTCCGCCTTAATGGCCGTCATGTCACTTAGCTCCTGCAAAAGCAACTCAAAGGGGTCGAATCAGAGGGTAAACCACGTGTCTACTTAATATTAATGGTGACTGTGCCAGAAGATAGTGTTCCCAAGGAGCAGTCAAATAGAAGTGGGGAACTCCAATTCATAAGGTGTATTCTGGATTATGCAATTCATAGCTAGGTCATAAATGTGCATTATCTAAGGTTAAAAAGAGTTCCAAAAATCCTCACGCCGAACCGCAGAATAAGGTAGTCAGCAAAAACTATTTTTCTGATGTGATGCACTATACCAAACAAAGACCCCTCCCTTGACCCACACGCCCTCTCTTTTCTTCTTCCCCATTCTTGGCCATTTTGTTAGCTTTGTTGAAAGTACAAATGAGATCATCAGAAATCTCAGTCTACCAAGGCTAACAACGTGCGCGGAGGGGGGGGGGGTGGAAGCAAAAGGAGTTCTAGCAAAAATTAGAGACATACCTTTATTGAAATGTTGCCCTTGTGCTTTTTCAAAATATCTAAAAGAACTCGGGTCCAGTAACCCCTGTAGCTAACCAGCCCCAAGTCAGAGAGTGGTCTTTCAGGCGTGCCAACTTTACCTTCTTTCTTGGAAAGTTCATAGGCTGCACCATTAAAAGGTATGCAATTATTGCATTTGAAAAACCAACTGGAAGCAAAATAGTAAAAGGAATATCCATCAATGGCTTCTTTGTGCAATCCCATCTTATTCAGAATGACACCAGTTACATAACTCGTCCAATTAGATTAAATCTTGAAGTCCATGCATGCACAACTACCATAGATCCGCTCATTTCATTGGATTAAGACCCCACCCTAAAGCAAAGGGTCTCTCGACTTGAACTAGCAGATGAATAATCAGAACATAAACACCAAAAGGTTATGCTTACAGAATGCGATTAGGAATTTCCCGTAGCCTTTTCTCTGATATGGCGGGAGAGTTAGGATGCAGGCTAAATTATAGGACTCCTCTGAATGTTTTTCCTGCAACATTAACAGCATCTAATTAGGATCCTTGACAAATACAAAATCATGGTCGTTTTGCTACAAGGTCTGAATTATTAACGTTCCCTAGTCCTCGTAAAACAGAAGAAAACGTATTCATTTGAAGAACTGATAAGATGATTAAGACTTATCTATCAACAATATGTTCATTTGAAGCTGCCTTCCATGAAAGGCTGCACATACTGGATGGGTGGAGAGCATGGCTTCTAAAGCAAACACACTCAAGAAAATTGGATTGAGTGGGTTCAAACATGTGTATAAAACCACATGTATTTTTGACTTGTGAAGTTCATTCTAATGGTTGATAGCTTCGGCAGTCAACGTGATCTCTTTGCTCGACATACACTGGTCTTCACACATTTAAGTGCAAATGAGTTAAGATGGTTTTAGAATAGGATTCCTAAAATAAGATCCCATCAAATCCAGCGCTCACGGGTGTCTTTTCAATCCAATTTTCAATAGAAAAGCCCATCAACTTTAGGTCCAGTGGCATTTAAATACCTCAGGTTCATCGACTTCACATTTGATTGTGCTCGAATCAAAAGCCCTAGTTCACCGGGACTTCGAAAAACTTAAGTACGCACAACTTCCATAATTTTCTTACGGAATTCTACAGCATGATGCCAAAATGTTACAAAAAGTTGCTTAAAAACATAATAAAATAACATAAATATCAAAATAAACAGAAGAGAGAAGGAAGAAAATTTCATTCAAATTTCATAAGAAGCTGACATTTACCTTAGAAAAGTAGCCAACCATGTGGCACCCTCGATCATCACATTCACACAAAACATAGAACAGAAACAGGTCAACGTCATAGTACAAAGTTTTGTGATCGAGAAACAACTTCGCCAGATAACATAGATTTTGCCCATAGACCTTGTTCTTTTTGCCATCAACCTGTTTCAAAATGTTAATGTTACAATCCAGAAATACTAGACCAATAGTGGACAACATAAGGTGCAGTTTTAGCAAGTTGATAGTCCAATGCAAGAAATGTCAAATAATAAAAAAGTAACAACATCACGCAATGCTCATAAAAATTAGCCAAAGCAGAATTATACTAGGGTGTTCAGTGATTAGTGAGAAAGCAAAATTCAATCCCCTGATAACTGAAGTGCAGTCAAGAAAATTGAAGTCCATAGAAATGATCAATCTAATTTTGACAAAGATGGATAAATACAATAACAAATGATATTAATGATGTACCTCAAACATTGACAGGGTACCACTGCGATATATCTCGTCACCAGGAGGATGCTTAAGGTCACATTTCCTCTACAAATACCAAGTAAAAAATTAGACCATCATCTGTAAAGCTAATATGCTAACAACTTCAACACAAAGAAAAGAACTACTAGCATAACAAAAGAAACAAAGATAAGCATGTGAATAGCACTGAAGCCAAGTACTGGCTAAATAAACACTTGCAGAATAGACCACACCACATATTAGGTTGTGGATCCTTTACCCACCCAGCACACATTATCATCGCAACAAGTAAAACAGTATCCTTAAATAGGGGGTTTACCTTTCTACAACAAAAGAACTCAAGATGGTCACAAATTTATATGATGTTCTACTAAATTTCTTCCTCCTCCATTCCAAAATAAATGTCATTTTCTAACTGGCACACAGTTTTAGGAGACCAGTTGACGTTATAAATGTTTCAACACAAAGAGTTTGATTGTAGTTCCAGAAAAAAAATTGTGGCCAGAACTCTTTCTCTTAGCTCCAAAAAAAGGAAAGTCTGGAAACTGGACACTGGACACTTATTCTTGGACACCCGAAAAAGGAATAGTGGACACTAATTTTGGGACAGAGGGACAATAAGGTATAATATTGAAAAAAATACTACATTAGAAAGCTGGAATGTGGCATTCAGGTTTCAATACTTCATATGATAGTTTGACTAATAAGGAGACAGATTGAGCCCACCTGGATAAAAAGAGCAAATGAAAAAAAGAATGTAATAAGAAAAAAGAAGAAACAGAAGGCCGGAAACAAACTAACCATCAACTTAGGTTGTGGGGTGGGGGGGGGGGGGAGCATTATGAAGTGTGACAATCAAGAACTTCTATTTCCTTCTCTTTGCAACCTAGAATATTGCTTCTCAAAATATATCAGGTGGGGAAAACAGTCAAAAGCCTTCCACAATAACTAAACATGTTACATCACTGCTAGCCTCCAAAAACGCAGCCATTAACTCAACTCAAATGGATAAGAACATAGGGTCACGCACATAAATCATTTTTTTACCATTAGGTCCGATGCAAGGTCAATAGAACACTGCAACACTCATTTATGTCCTTTATTATGGCCTCCACGTTATTTTTGGTCTTCTTCCACCTCTAGCCTGATTATCGAGATTGACTATCACACTTAAGTGCGTTCTAAATTGTATATGTCCAAACCATCTTACAATTTCTCTCATTTGTTCTCCTAACGAAGCAACTCTTTTCATCGGACAAGTCACATGTTTGTTCTCTTTCCTAGTTCAACCACATGCCAATCTTCACATTCTAATTCTGACTACATTTGTTTAACTAAAGATAGTAAGATGTTCCTTTAACTCTTTCTAGTTGCCGAACATTCCAATAAAGTAATGAGGGTCTAATAGTCACATATAAGCATCTGTTTCAAATTAAGATGTACAAACCTATCACACAACACTGTTGAAACAGCACTGCTCCCTCGTCTCTTATCTACATTTTTTGTCCTATAACTAACCTCATCACTTACTTCCATTAATAATTGATCATAAATAACAACGAAATTCCAGTAAGATGGCCATCAACTGCAAAATTTTCACATAACAACAAAACGTCAACACCGCCATTCGGGTTTTGAATAATAGTATCGCACGGGCACAAGCTTTCTCGGGCATTCCCTTGTATGCAATGTAGGTCCGTGTGCTTCTCTTACCCTCGGGTGGAATTTGAAAGGATTTCATGAGTCTAGATGGGTGGCATATAGTTTTTGACTTTTTGTTCTTTACAAAGTCATCTCACTTTGATCCAGTGATATTATGTAGCATTTCTCTTCACTTAAATCCCCCAAGTGCATGCAGTTGTCACAAACAAGAAAGGTTTATGAGAATTCATTTGCATGAACTAGGCAAAAAAACAGCCCGTCGTAATTTTCTAGACCAATGAAATGAGGAAGTTTAAGACTTGGAAATCTTGTTTACATCTGTCATTACTGAAATATATTTAGCATTTCTCTTGGAAAGGCACTCTGACATAAAGCAATCACGAGCACATCTGATCCTCATAAATGTTTATTTGCCAATCTAGCCATCCATTTAAGCCATCCGAGCCCCCGGAGATTCCTTTTAGGAGTCATGTTTTGACTTTTAAGCTATAGATTCAAAGACATAATTGCTTTTCCTGGAGATCTTTGATTGGAGATTCTCCTGTTGTCCCTTCCTCCCATGTCCTCCTCCGCCTCTCAGCTATCCGACAGACTACTCACATGTCTAGCTTCTTGCGTTTAGATTTACATTCCAAGAAAATCAATGGTGGAGACACTATCGGTTTAGTACCCGGCTTTCTAGGATTCACTTACTTATCTGACACCCTCGTGTAGGAATTTTATGGTTCTTTCTTGTAAGTGGTGATTTGTACTCAAGTGCCAAAGAACCCCATCCCCACTCATTCGGTGATTTGGGATTTCTAATCTTTACTTCTCACCTTTAATAGCAAAGGGTTGCCGCCCCATCTTAAATCACGCTTATTTGCTTTCAAAAGTACAAAGTAGAGGTGGAAACAATTACAACAGTTGTAGAAATGTGGCACTTTCTCATAAATGATGTGCCATCTGGGCTATGAGAAAACCATAACCTTCAAGAATCAACCATTTCCCACCACCCTATGATGATAGAGTGATGTCCTGGCCAGTTTGGGAACTAAAGTAGTGGGATATCTTCAAGGAATCTGCTTTTCTGATTTGCATGTAGCGCTGAATTATGCAGATAAATCTCAGAATTGTTATTTCTCCATCCAAGCTTCTACTTCAAATGGTTACAGTTCAAGGGGAAGAGATTGGAAATATTGATAACAATGAAAGCTATTTTACTCCAAATTCGACTTCATGCTTGTAGGACAATTTTTCAAAGAACAAAGTTTACAATAAGAAACTCCTATACTAAAAGGTACATTTGACACTTATTCAAGAACATTAAGGAGAAGAAGGATATATCTTCTAGGCGTGGATAGGCCAAGTCTTATTAAGTTCGTCCTTTTATAATATCTGATGTTATTCACACACAAACACAAAGCAAGAAAAAAACAGTGCAATCAGAAACTTGGGCATATAAACAAGCATGTATAAAACAAGCACAAAACCTTTGAGTCAACGCTCACCATATGCCTCTGAAGCTGTTCTTTCCGCTTCATGAAATTGAGGCAAAACTCACAAAAGTACAGCTTCAGAGAGTCATTGTATTCTGGTGGAAAGGGGGAGAAGTACCATGTCTCAATCTCGTATCTTCCAAGTTCTATGGTTGCTATATTTTTCACTTTTGTGAACTCCTCATGTTCACGTAAACTGGCAGCATCGAGCTCTTCATGGCCCTACAACATTTTAGTGCGACTTATATGGATTAATTTTGTAAAATCAAGACCCCTTCCACATAAAGTAATAGAAAGAGGCAAACAAAATTATGAACCTGCAGCACCTTGTGATGTCATTCCACTTGCTGGATCTAGGTACAATATATTCCAGTGGTCGTGTGAGTGTGTATGTTGGGTGTGATGGAGAGAAATATTATAACCATAACCGTGTTGCATAAGATATTCCTGGTAGCAACCTCCATCCCAAAATAAGAGTTGCCTATTGACTTGACAAAAAGCATTTGACTCTATGCACATCTCCTTTAAGACCAGAGTATCTTCATGTGGTGTCAAATCCATCATTAATTTTATTTTATTTCAAACAAAAAATAAACACTATAGACAATTGGGTTGAAAAAACTTTCTTAAAGAGGGAAGGTAACTCTTTATAGGATGTTCCAAATTGGAACTGGATCCTTGTAATAAAATGGCGGGAGTGTACGTCTTTCAGAAATGGGTGGAGTGGTTAGGTTGGAGTAATTCGCACTGAAGTTATGCTTCCTCCATTCCATGCAAACAGTCCCCTGTTGACTATTTTGTTCAATTTGGTTACTCTTTCACCAAAAATATATTTTTTAATGAAAATATAAAAAGTGCAATTGGAAGTACTTTTAATATAGTTTACAATGATTGAAAATTTTATCACATAAAATAATAAAATAAGCAGGTTTGAATTCGATTTGATTTTGTCTACGATTAACTTTCAGGAAAAGGCAAGTGGATTTTTTGGCTGGAAAGGAGGGAGTAACTTTTTGGATCAAACAGGTACTCCCTCCGTCCCAAAATAAGAGTCCCTTATTCCTTTTGGGATGTCACAAAGCAAAACAAGCATTTACAAAAGGAAAAAAAAAATGAAACTCTAGAGCTTAAGTTTCAGAAATGTCACCCTTTGGGGGGACAAAAAACTACGGATGTAAGTATGAATACCAGATCACTTATGTTTTTTGCATCTCAAAATTGAGGTTTGAATTGAAAAAGAAAATCAAAAACACCTCGCATCTGCTTATGGAGTTTTTTCCAAAATCTGATTCCTTTTTCAACACTGAAATTGAAAATTTTAGAATAGAAAAAATCACATGTGTGATGCCAATTTAGGGGAAACCATATTTTCTCCCATATGTGTCACGTCAGGTGGGTGGGTGTTGGAGATGATTTGAGGCAGATTTGCTGGGATGCGATTTTTGGGAAAAAGCAAATTTCTCTGATGTGACTTTTGGGAAAAAGCAAACCGTCTTCACTCGCATGCAGGTTTAAATCCAAAACACAAAAATCACACACATTTTGACCAAAAAAATTCATTTGATCTGGCCCTGATACTTTTCTGGGATGGGGGAGGAATTTTTGGGCATCACCATTTCTATATTTTGCCTGCAAGTCCATCAAAACCTAATTATATCATGTTTCTTTAGCAATACAGTTAACACTAAATTGACTATATTGTATATACTATAGCTAATATTACTGTTTGTGGTAAGATAATTTATTATTTCTTCGCTGCCCTTTCTCAGTAATCTAATCCCTCATTTACCTAAAGCTATCCTTCCAAGCTTTATTGCTTCGATCAAAATAACAAATTCCCTCTGTAAGAGCACTAACGTAAAAGCAGGCTGCAAGCATCAATTTTTTTTCACCTTCTTAGCCAATAAGAAGCACAATGCTCCTAAGTGTGTCACGTAGGACATAAACGATCCACTAATTCAAATTCAATTAAGCACCACAACCCCATTAACTACAAAACTACATAGTAAACTTGATGCTCAATCAGCAATCAATAAATAAATTTGACAGGGCAGAAAAAGCGCATTATATTTGTTCTATATGAGAACAATCCACCAACTAGAATATGACTACAAGAACAGCTAAAAGATGTTAATGATGATTAGTTCCGGTCACTAGCAAAAACTTCCCAAAAAAAAAGTGAAGAAACTTGTGATACTGATACACACCTCAACGTGTGTCTCATCAATCTTTCGTTTCTGGTGGCGCGTCATTTTCAAGCTTGCTACCTACAATATCAAGAAAAAGGAAATTCCTTCCAATCAGTATACCAAGCCTAATGAAAACTCTAATTTTACACAGAAATTTGTCAGCAAAGAAGTTGATATGAATATCCAATGAATAGGAGAAAGACTTCAGTAAGGATATTATGCTCTTCAGGATATGATCTAGATGAAGCTCTAGTTGTGAACACCAGCAGAATGACTGGAGGTCCAAGAATAGTACTACAGAGAAGTTCAGGTAGCAAGAACTGGCAGAAATGATAGAAAAAACACAATTTACCTTGTCCTCCACCTTTTCATCAACAACAGTTTCCACCGAATCAAGGTCCAGTTGTTCAAGTTTGACCCATTCGTCAAGCCTCCTATTGACTGTCAAATAAAACAAAAGTAACACTCAGTCAATATGTCAATTAAGCAATCCACAAAATAAGAGGTTGTATGATAGCACATTCAAACTCAATTCACATGTTTGAAAAAACATACCATCTCTGCAACCTTAAAGAGTCACCTTTCCATAGCTGATACGCCCATGGTTTGACATTATTAAGAAAGCTGAACATGTTCTTTTCTTTTCTGTTCTTTTTTTCTTTTTTTTGCTCGGCAATGAATATAGTACATAAATTATGATTTTTGTTATCAATTGTGGATGGTTACTCTACGCGATTTAGAGGATGAAATGGAAACGGATGTGCCACTATAGCAAGTGCGAGTGTTTTTCTAGATATGGTATCTTATTACTTGGAGTACCTAGATAGAGAACCACATTTTAACCGATATCCAATGGCTAGGCTTGACAGAAGATAATGTCGAGGATGCTTTTGAGGGTCTCTTAGCTGATGAAACCAAAGCTAAAGCTTTCATGGCTTATCCATTGGAAATGCGAGTCAGATTCTCAAGAAACACTACAGCATTGAAAATCGTAGTAAAAGTGGTGGATATGCCTCGAGCAACTGCTTAGAGTTTTTTGATGGATAAAAAAGTGCAAAAGACAGTCTATTTGTTCTTAAGTTTTAGATTTCGTCTTTAGTATGATAATGTGAAATTTAGCTAGTTCAGTTTGAATAATGTGCGACTTGAGTCATTTGGGTTTGGCATAATAGGATAGTAGTTTGAATAACTTTATTTTAATGGGATGTTTTGGATCATAGCATTGTGCCTTATGCCAAAATGAGTACACTGTTTTTGTGTATTTAAGCCACATTGAATACACTTGTTTTTATTTAGCTTCCTTGTATACTTTTGGTGTACTTGTTTCATACTTCTGTTGATGTGGTTTGATTTTCATATCAGAGAGAAGGAGATCCAAATTAAGAGAATTATAATTAGATCTTGGTGTGGTACACATTTTTCTCAATTTCTAGCACACTGAACCATTATACAGATACTGAGCAGACGATCCCTATAGTATGTTTGGAGTTGCAATAGAACATTATTGTGAAAGTGGTGGCAGAATTTTGTTGCTAAGGCCTGGTGACCTTTCCCAACACCTTCAACCTGCAGACCAGTCTGCCTCCCTTTCTTGCAAACGAATGATATCAAATGAGGAGGAATTTAACTCTAACTTTTTAGATTTTCCTTTTTCTCATTCTACAATTAACAGTGGTATATTGTGTCACTATGTACCATTGTTTACGCAGGATGTTACATGTCAGGAGGTGATGAGCCAACAGGTCAGTAATGCACACTTTGCAAATTGGTCTGAATAATAATTCTATCATACTTCTTAATACAACCATTTTCTCGCTATCCAAACACCAAAATTTATATTTTCCCATGAATTTTCCATAACATCCACACACAAACATAAAAGTTTGTTTTCCTTTCATTTCTTTTACTTCACTTTACTTTTCCTACGAAATACTTTCCCGCGTGACTCTCCTTGTATCCAAACGAACCCTTTGAGAGCTTACGTTCCTTATAGGGATGTTCCACCCAAAAAAGAGTCTCACGTTCAGATACTGAGCTTCTAACCCTCGTATAAAACTAACACAAATATTATATACAACTAACAATTTCATTTAATTTAACCTAAATCCTAGTGGTTGATTCAGCTTTTCTTAATGAAACTAACCCCCTGCATCTAATCAAAACCTCAAATTCCAAAAGTCCCAACATTTGCCCACGATTGAATGTTACTCCTTGTACTTTTATTTATTTTTGACAAATGTTAGTCCATTGGTTCCACTCGGATTCTACTTCCCTGTCATGGATACCCAAACATCAAAAATCTAAACACAGAATTTTGATAATATCCTAACTTTGGGGGTACGTACCTGCCTCATAATGCTTCAAATTTCTAATGTCTATTCTATGATCAAAATTGAGTAGTACATCAAAATCCCTAACTGCCAATTAATTTTTAACGTTTGAAAAAAAAAAAGGAATACTTCATTCAAGAAGCGTCCCAGTTTTTAAAAATTGGTGAAAACAACACAAACCCTAAGATTCAAGTTTCCACAAAATAACAATAGTAGAACGGTTAAAGTTGAAAATTTTACTCACACTCGGTGTAATGAACATAGTACTCGTAGTCGTTGGGGCCACCGGAGTTCATACGACGACGTTCGATGACCTTAACTGGATGATACTTCGAATCCCTCCAGCGACACATGACGCGAGTACCGACCTCCAGCGGTAGCATACTCGATCTCCTCTTCCTGAATCCGTCATTTTCGCGCTGACTTCCGCCGGAATAGGTCTGTATAGCATCGCCGCCGTTAAGCTGGCCACCGGTGGTCGTTGTTGTGCCGTTCTCCTTAGCCCTTGGTTCGTCTATCGAACCCATTTTTCTGTTCTCAGTAAGGAAACCCGTGGGGATGGTCCGTAGGACCGTATGGGAAGTAAGCTAAGGGATGATGGCACTTTGCCCACCCGTTTAGTTCCTTCAATATGGGCGGTCGCGTTATGTACAGAAAACTAGTGTATGGCCGAGAAAAAAAAAAAAAAAAGTGAATTAATAAAATATTTTATAAAAATTAAATTATTATAATCAAAATTTTAAAAGTACAAAATTTGACTTAAATTTTAGGGAAAATTCAAATAATATTTCAAAAATATTAAATAATAAATTTTAAATTATATTATAATTTAAATAATATAAAATCAATCAACTAAAATTATTTAAAACATACACACTCTAATCCATAATCCACAACCCCACAAATATTGTTCCATTCTTTTGAATAAGTTTGTTACTGTATGAGCATGGAGATTAAAAAAAACATGAATGAGTATATTGTTGTTAGAAAAAACATAAGGAAAAGCATTCCCCAAGTAAAAGCTCCTCATTTTGTCGGTGAGAGAGCGAGAGATGTTTGTCAATGCCTTTTGGTTGTTTTTTCTTGTTGTTTTTACAGTAAAATTCTTGCAATGCTCATCTACGGTCAATTATTAAGGTGGACAACCGGTTCATATATCTACATAAAATGACTATGGATGTGCTTGCCTAAACAAATTTTTTGCATAATGTTTGAAAAAAAGTTTAAAAATCCGTTCACAAGTTAAGTTTTAAAAACATTATTTTCTCTCTTTCACTTATTCTTTTTACATACCTCTATTTCACATTTATATCATATCAAACATTACATCAAATTACAATTATCACTCTCTCTCTTTCTCTCTCTATCGCTATCATGTAATTTTTTAAATTTTGAAGGACAACACTGTAAAACTTCTACAAAATAAAAAACAACACAAAACAAACATAAAATACAAATGAAAACAACACGTATTAAAAAAAGTCAACATTCAAACACACCCTACTACTTCTTCTTTACTTTTTCTCGTATTTTTCTTTTGATATTTTTAAGTTTACAATCATTAGTTTAGCATATCTCAATATAATATTATTAGGGAACCAAGGGGTGGCTCAGTGGTAGAGCCGAGCTTTACAGTATGTAAGGTCTCAGGTTCGATCCCTTCTTATGCCCCCTTGAGGCCAAAAATATATATATATATAATATTATTATTCATATCATATATATCACTCATATCTTCAATATCATACTCTAATATCATCCAATATCATATATCAATATCAAACTCTTTTTATCTACTACCCGCATACATATACACTCTTACAAATCAATTCAGACATTTCACATTACACACTCTCTCTTTTTTCATCAATTATCTCCTCGATCATATTCAAATATTTCACATCACATTCAAATATTTCACATCATAAGGGGCAATTTAGTCTTTTATTTTATAAACTCATATAATTTCATATTCATATTATGAACGGTGTGTCATATCACTCAATATCACCGTATATCGAACTTATGATCTGATCATAGTGGTCAGATCACAAATTCAACATTTTCATATATCATAGTATCACTTACATCATATATATTACAACTATCTCCAATATCACACCCAAATATCATTCAATATCATATATCAATATCAAACATTTTTCATCTATTACCCCTACATCTATACGCTCTATCATATCACATTCTCTCTCATCTTTTCTCAATTATCTCATCGCATTCAAACCTTTCACGTCACATTCTCTCTTCTCACGTTACATTCAATTTTTTCACATCATGGGGGCAATTTAGTTTTTTATTTCATAAACTCATATCACTCATATAATCTCGTATTCATATTGTAAACAACACTATATCACTTAGTATTAGCGTATATAATACTAGTGATTGGACTCTAACAAACATTTATATTTTCCATCCTCCTTTTTATCATTATAATTATTCTCCTAACCCATAACCTCCATTGTTGTAGCATATCACCACTGTCATTCCCTACCCTCCTCCATATGAGACGAACTAATAAATGTTTGATTTCTTTCTCTCTCCTTTCGTAACCCCATTGCAAAAAGGTTGATTTACATTTCTTCCCCTCTCTCTCTCTCTCCAATTGGATTTAGATGCAGATTCGAGTAACATGCATCATTTTAGCATTCCTTCTAAAACTATTTATTGGTACAACTAGTTACAATTAATAAAAATCACCCAAACCCACAAACTCATACCCAATTAAATATGGGATGAACACATCGCTCAAGCCGATAGCACTACAGTTAATCACAGCCACATCTGACTACCAATTATCAACTACTCAAATGGTATTTGCAATACCTACGTTCCCCATCGAGCAGCGTAAATTGTTTTGTTTCCAACAAAATATGCAACACCCATTCAATAAATCGGATGCATAAAGATAATAGATAAAAGAGAGAGAAGGAAAAAAATGCAAACTTATGCTTCTTGTATACACATGAGCATCCATCAAAAAAATATGCAAGAAAAAATGCAACATACATCAAAACATATTCATACTTCTTGTCCCAATTATTCGGTTCACAAAAGAAAAGAACACATGTAAACGATTAGAGCTTAGGTGAAACCCATATTTGATTAGAGAGAGAGATATATCATCTTTTTGCAGTGACTAAACATGCTTGTCAATATCATATTTGAATTAGAGGAGATAGAGATAAGTTGATTCGTATAAAAAAAACAAATGTGGAGAAGAATAGGATCGAAGGAGAATAAGAAATGGAGAAAGAATTAGAGAAGAAGAAGAAGATATGAGATCGCTGAAAATGAAGGCTGTTAGCCATAAGGTGCGATCCAGAAAAAGGAAAAGAAAGAAGTGGTAATAGCTACATGAGAAGTTGGTGGGTGGGTGGGATGAAGGTTGTCGGTAAGTTGGCTGGGTGGGGATGGTGGCGATTGTGGAGGGGGTTCAATAGAGAGTGATGGTGTATAATACTATGGTGGTGATTATGGTGTAAATGAGAATAAAGAGTAATGTAATAGTAACAGGGAGTTGGAGGAATTTGAAATGAGTTCAATTAAAATTATTTATTTTTTTCTCTGTTGAAAAAATAATAATAAATTTGACATTTCGATCCAAATGTTAGTTTTGTTATTTGAAAAAATAATATATACTCATTATGAAATGAAAAATAAAGCACGATAGTCAATGGATAAGAAAAATTGTACGATGTCTATTTTGCAACTTTCATGAAAGTATGATACCTATTTCAATCGATTGACCATTTTTTAATTTAAATGACACGTGGCAGGAAGATGCTAGTGACACTTGCTCTATAAGAAAGTTTGTGACAAAGTTTATCCTTGTGAAATAAATACATAGATAATTGAAAGGTTCCCTATGCAACTAATGTGTTAACACACTACAGCGGTATTACTGTCCGATGATATAAGCGATCAAGGAACAATAATACAATTAAGCTAGCTAAGTCAAATAAGTAACAGCAGCGGTAGGTTTGAGTTGGCTTAAAGAGAGAAAATGCCTTAAAATGTAATGAAGAAACAATAAGATTGGGAAGGAGAAAGAATGAGTAAGAAGTACCCATAAAACTCAGAGGGAAAGAGTTGGATCGGAGATCAGATGGACGGAGTAAAGATTAAGGGAAAGCCAAAAAGTGGAGGCTAAACCTAGACCGCAGATCAGATGCAAGGTAAAGGCCTTCCATGGTGCTAAGAAACCTTCTCCTTCCTGCTCCTCCTTCTTCTTCTTCATCTCCCTCTTCGTTACCTCTCTTCTTTCACTTCACTTTTTAGTTCCCGCTGAGGGGTAAGAAAGAAAACAATCAGAAAATAAAAACAAAACCAACATCAACACAATTTCCAAAAATAAAAAAATTGTGCCAAAAAATTGCTATCCAAACGCACCCTTAGTCATGGATTATATGCCTCGATGATCACATTACTGGTTGTTCATAGGTTAACAGTTGGGTCAAAATCCGCTTTATCTTCATAGCTCTAATGGAGAATAATGGAGTGACGATTGGCAAGTACATGTATTATTAGTACTGCTTCCTCGGAACAATCTTAGGCATAGTACACGATCAGGGATGGTGAATTGATTTTTCTTTGATGTGGAGGTCTTCTTTAGTCAGCTCATGTTATCTCGAATGCTCATGAAGATTGTCTTCAATCTTGATGAATTTAAGACTAATATTTTAAGGCTTTAATCATTGAGTTAACTCTGCATAAGCTATACTTAATTGAAATAAATGGATCAGCAGTAGCCATTTGAATTCTCGTGCACGAGAATTGTGACTTCCTTGATGAATCAAATCTTTGACGTTGTAGATATGATTTTTCAATCTATACATTTTTGTTTTCTTGAATGTTGCTTGAATCTCCTTAGTTGATATGTTTGCAATTAGCAAATTTGTTTTCAAGTTTGTGAGCGCCTGTAGTTGGTTGACTGTTTGTTCCAAGAAATACAACAAATCTACAGGTCTTCATGGGGATCTTCATCTATGTATATTTCTTGTTACAAGGTCTCTTGTGTAGACCTATTTTGTACGAAACAAATATTTTTTTAATAGAGTTTGTACGTTGCAGTGGGTTAGCGGTTTATCTCCAGGAGCTAACCCAACTGCAGGTCTTCATAGAGATCCTGATAGATGTATAAATTCTCTTGTAGTTTATCTAATTGCCCTTATTGCAATTAAATTTTCATGTTTGATTGTGATTGAAACATTTAACAGATCCATTTAGTGATTAACTGTTAGTCAATAAATTATTAATAGTTAATCCTTGAACTTGAAAGTGTTGGATAATAGACTGTCTTGATTAATTATTTGATTAATTTTGATTAACTAGGGATTAATAATTTGAAATTAAGGACTAATAATTTGGCTTATCACCAAAATTTCACCTCAAGAATTGATGTCATGACAATCAATCAACATTGTTGTGTAAAACAAAACTTGAAAAATAAAAATATTAGTAAAAAATTGTTAAAAGCAAAATGATCATAAAATGGTAAAATATAAAAACAAAAAATAAATAAAACATAGTGAATTGACAACAATGTTTTAATCTTAATCAATTGGGACCAACTACATAAATATTTCCATCAATTTACGTGATTTGTGCCAAATTATTATGTAAATTCCCTTTTTTTTGTAACGTCCCAATCCTAAAAGCTCACTCGGTCAGGTCCCTCCGGACACTGACTCATCGAGCACCTGAGTTAAAAAGATCTATCACAAACTTACCCAAAAGTTCATAAATAATTTTGCACTTTACGGTAGTAGGGAAGCCACTTATAAGACATATTGATTTCTCACTCCCGCCCAATGCAGGATAATGGGATTTTACATTTACACAAATAAAAAATTTTGATGTTATCGTCAAGGCGCTCCCATACAATGTAGGATATGAATTATGACACTCTCGCTCATTCAATTAAATTGCAATACTTCGTTCTACACTTTCGATCGGGGTTTGCTTTAATATTCTTTGTAATGTCCTGCGCCCTAAATTATGGTCCATCATGTTGTCGGTCTGTTGGTTCATCGAGCACCTGGGTTAACTAGTCCTACCATAAACCCACCCAAAAAATACTTGTTGAATCACACTCATTTGATTTGTTTAAACTCATTCCTTAGGCTCACTTAGGACCCCTCTTTTTGTATCTTAAGTATTGGCTCTAAAAGCCAATTAACTGTTATGTTATTAGTCTCTTTAAAAGTCAACATGTTTAATTCAGCTCACATCGTGCCAGCCAAGCCAATCATGAAGAAGTGAACAAAGTCCATCGTTTAAGCAACTCATGAAGATGCTGAAGCTTAAGGAAGGACAGTGCATCAATCTACTTAAACGTATTTGCTGACGTGGTTGTTGAAGACCCTGTGCTTAAGTTACTAGGCAGTTGCTGAATTGCTTCGATTTAAGCACCCCGCCTTTTTTCTCAAGCGCGCAAAAATCTAATCTAGTCGCAGCCACCCAGAGGACAAAACTTAATTCCACTGAAGTTTCAACGAGATAAAGTTTCCGTTTCTCTTATCTCTTTACTTGTACTTTTTACCCAGTATGTTTTATCTAGTTTTGCTTATTCTTCCAGTAAAGCAATCATGTGATAGAAAATTCCTACCCTAACTGACAATCTATTTGTAGTATGGTTCTTTCTCAAGCGTGCAAGTCATCGCCGGTTTACCTACTCCATAGAATTACAGCTTATCAACTCAACATTAAATACAAGCATTAATGGTGAAGATTTTGAAGATCAAATCAAATTCAAAATTTAATGTTGGAGTCAAAAACATTCCAACGGCACATTGACGACGTCTATAAATAGAAACCTTAAAGCTCGGAAGCAACTTGGAGATTTTCAAGAGAGAAGCCCAAAAACTTAAAGAGACCTTCAGCATTAAAGACTCACTCCCATTCGTAGATAAATCCTTTGATCTTCATGAGTATACTAGATTGGAAAATATTCTCCGTCACTCAAATAATTACACAATCAATTCTTGTAAGTGTTTCCCAAATATTTATTATTCTTGGAGGCACATTGATTGTCAGCCTTACACCGAGTGAAATTTGTTCTAGAAAGATAACCCAATCACTCCATAAAATTTTCAACCTAGGTTAGGCACTGGTTGATTGTACACGACCCATTAGTGGTCATTAGGTGTGATTGCTTAAATCTAAAATATCGGACTAAGCAAGGTTGCTTGTTGTAATAACTTAGTGCTCTAATCTAGTAGTAAAGTTTACAAATCCTAGTCCAACCACTAGGTAGTGGACTAAGAGTTATTTAACACTCCGAATCACTCTATATCCTTGTGTTCTCTACTTGCTTATGATACTTGATTAATATTACCGTGTAAGCTTGCTGACGCTACAAGTAAGTTCAACAGCTCATACTTCATAATAAATCTGCTTGTATTTTAATATTATCTTTTCTTATCTTACTTCGAACTATCATTTTCACTATCTTACTTAACACTTTCACTAAGTTAGTATACTACTTAACTTAATAAGCAAGTGTGTTGCGTAGTAGTTAAAACTAGTTGAGTTCATGATTCCTTAACAGCTTAAGCTTACTTACTCAACATATAGTTTTGAGAAAGTTGTTAAAAATTGTCATAGGCTATTTACCCCCCTCTAGCCTATTTAGCCTCTTTGCGACTATCAATACTTGAATCAGTTGATACTCGTTGATAGTAGGAAAATCACTTATAGGGCACGCTAGTTGTCCCCTCCTACCCAATGTGGAATATGGGGTTAATTTCACACTTTTATGACATTGTGAATATGTTCTAAATAATTATATATCTCATTCAATTTTTTTTGTTGCTCATCATTATTTTGGACGCCTTTCTATGTAATTGGCCTCCATTTAGTCTTGCCCCTAGTATCCAATTATATAATATTACCACAAAATAATTTGTATATGTTATAGATCCAACTTGGATTATTGTGATGACAAACTCATTTGGTGCATATTAGCATCGAGACTTTACATTAAACGTCTAGAAACTACTATGTGAGATACGTCACGTGCATAAATGATGAGCTATATTAAGACATACTTGTTTAATTGCATTCGTTATGGCCTCATCATTGTCTGTGATGATAAATGATGAAGCACGACAAATCATTGCCCCAAGCCAAGTATTCAGCAGCCAAACATATGATCAGTGGTCTTGTTGACTATTAAAGCATACCTAAACATAATATAAATTGATGATGATTAATGTCGTTGGAACAAAAGGTATCTTACAACGATTGGTCAAGTAGGTAGCATCAAAAGTAACGTCAACTTTGGAAATTTGATATGCTAATCGAGATCTCACATCTACCCAGAAATAAATTTTCATGCAGTTACCATCATTAATATGAATTGCATGAACAAAATTAGAAACTTTTGACTAATATTTAAGGAAGTAATTATACATATTTCAAACATATCCTTCTTTCAATAAATCCCTCCTCCTATATCTCAAGTAATTTTGAATGACTATCAAAATATCTGTGAGACCATTATCACCGCTAATGATCTTCTGATCCAACACTTGTATAATCTTGCTAGAATTATTAGGCATATACGTAAGACTCCTTTTAGAAGCAGTTATTTTTTCGATGTTCTCAAATCAATAGAGTACTTGCTGGACTATTTAATCTATGATTATATGCTATCAAAAATGACCATCCATTTGTCTTTGCCTCTTTTAAAAACCATCTCTACATTGCAATCTATCATAGTTTCTGAATTTTTTTTGTTCACTTTTATTCTTCTTTTTGCAATCGAAAAGCAAGCAAACTCCACTGTAATTAACGATTTATCTTTGCACGATAATTATGTATGACATTTTTTAATACTGAATCTGTTCCTTTTTGCGTATGTCGTATAACAAGTTTTGCATTTTCCAAATCATCAACAGTCATATCTATCTATGGCTCTAGAGAACCACCGTAAGCGTACAATCCGGGCAAAGGCTACATTTCATTTGTTTTCAACGGGACTCCATTGTTTCTATTTCGTCTGAATCTATTTCAGGTAACTTCAAATTACTTTTCATAGAATCACAGTTGTTGTGAGTAGTTATTGGTTCTAACAACAATCATAGCAGGTCTGCAAAATAATTTATAGACCAATCAAGAATATATTTCAGAATGCAATATTACTAAATAAAAAATTTCACGTAAAATAAAATGAATGAAGCAGAAAAAATTATTGCAACAACATTCGAAGATTTCATTCAATCACCCTTCCTTACACATGAAAAAGATTTGCTAGGATAAAAAAAGTGTTAGTCCCAAGGAGGCCAAAATAGGCTAGAGGGGGGGTGAATAGCCTATGAAAAATTTTAACTTCTTTCTCAAAACTGTTCTGTGAGTAAGCTGCTTCAAGCTAGAAGCTTTAAGCAACTGCGGAAATAACTCAACCAGTTTTAACTCCTAAGAGGCACACTTGCTTATTGAATTAAGCAACATGCATTCTTAGTGAAAGAGTT
>JAOWAN010000043.1:7446615-7471181 GCA_028566635.1 Lobelia cardinalis
ACTTAAGACACGAAAAGAGGGGTCCTAAGTGAGCCTAAGGAATGGGTTTAAGCAAATCAAATGAGTATGATTCAACAAAAAGGATGACGATTGTAAGTTTTTTTTTTCTCTTATTTGAATTATTAAATTTAAATGTTAATGAGTTATTAATTAATAATCGAAGACATAGAAATACTTTTTAGAATATAAGTGATTATACCAATGAAAATATAAAAATTTTAAAATTAAAATACATTCGTTGGAGTCAAAGAAAAAAATAGTCTTGGAGCCAAGGAAGAAGAGCGGATGGGAGTGCTTTGCTCCTTTCCCCCTTCGTTTTTTCCCTCCTCACTACAACCCTAAATTTACTATAAGTTTTAGTTTTAGACATAGTAATTTAACCGACCAAGGTTAGATGATAGGAAACTGAGTTAAGATGATATATATTATTATTTTTAGCTTCAAAATTTTAAGTGTCACTAATTGATTGTATTAAAGAGAGCACCTTATTTAAGAAGATGTAAACTGACATCCGGAGTTTTTTTTGTCATATTCATATATCGGCCCTTTGGCAAAGAACTCTAGTAGTTAGTTCATCAATGACGAGTTGATTAGAGTGGAAAAGAGTTGTGGCCTTCCGGGGTTAAAGGGGAGCAACTTACTTGGAAGAGGTCCTCTCTGCAACCAAACAATACCTCAAGGGGACCAATTGTAGGATAATGTAGTTGAGGGACCAGTAGTGCAATAATGAATCATTTGTGACCATTTATTAAATTTAAAAGCCGCGTCCACGAGAACAGCTCTGCCGTTTGAGATTGGGAGTGCAAAAGTGTATTACGCAACACTAATGGGTTAAAAGGGTTGAAATACAATAAATAACAGGTTATAATGGTTCAACTTATTATAACTTATTTAATTAATCAATTAATTCAATTATGTAATAAATATGTTAAGCTAAAATTAAATTATCATTTAAATACTCTTTCGTATAAAAAAATATTTTTTACATACTCTAATATATAATTTTATTATTAAATAAATTGAAATGGGTTAAGCTATTTAACAGATTAAAACAGATTAAAATGGGTTAATGAGTAACAAATTGTCGCTCGCAACACCAGCGTCTGTGTGTGAGTGACTGTAAAAATAAAAGAAAAGAAAAAAGAATATCTTTCCTTTCCCCATCATCATTAAACGAACCGCTTTTGTCTGCCTGCAAAGAACGCGATTTTCTCTCTCCTCTTTTTTGCCCCCAATTTCTCTCTCCCTCCTTTTCTCTCTCATCGAACGCGAAAAAAAGAAACCAAGTCGAAAAATCGGATCCAGAATAGACAACTTTAACCAACCGAAAACCCTAACCCTAGCCGCGCCAATTCATTTTCATTTCCTTTCCTTTTCCCTCTTTCATTTAATTTAATTTAATTTAATTTAATTTATTTCTCTCGAGGATACATCGTAGGATAGAGATTAGGATAGGGCTAGGGTTAGGGTTTGTGGTAATGGAATGCTGGATTGGCGGAGGCGGTGGTGGAGGGTTGTGGAGACGGTAATGACCAAAGGACGATGTGCTCGGCGGAAGAAGATGATGGGTAGGGGTGCCAATGGCGGCTGTGGAACTGGTGAGAAGCACTTTTCCCCAATTTCTAGGGTTCCGAAAGTTCCGAAGCAAACTGAGAAACAGAACAAGTTTAATACAGTGGTGCCAGTAGGAATAGATTTCTATTCGCAGGCTCGCAAGGCGCTGACAGAGCGGTCGCCGTTTGATTCTGAGGATGTGGTGGGAACAGCTGTTCACACTCTACCTAGTGGATTGGCGGGGTATTTGAATAAAGTTAATGATAGTCATCGGAAGAGGCATAAGAAGTCGCATTCGGGTGCAGAGACTAAGAAGAAGTCTTCTTTGAGGTCGGACAAGGCTCGTGGCCGGAACATTTGGGTTGAGACTGAGGAGTACTTTAGAGGATTGAATGTAGAGGATGTTGATAAGTTGTATGAGGTGTCCCGTTTGAGGCCTGCAGCTGGTTTTAATTACTTCTTGATTCCATCTCTTGGTATTGCCAATGTCAAAGCGGTGATTAATGCCAATGTCGAAGGTGCTAGTTATGCCGATGTCGAAGCTGCGAGTAATGCCGATGTCGAAGCTGTGAGTAATGCCGATGTCGAAGCTGCGAGTAATGCCGATGTCGAAGCTGCAAATACTGCCAACGGTAAAGCAGCCAATGATGCTAAAGATGAAGCAGTGGGTGATGCCAATGGTGTTGCTTTGAGTGATGCAAATGATAATGGGATTGATGCTAAAGAGGAGGAAATTGATCACCTAATGGAAGTTGATAGCATGGGAGCTAGTGGATTGCCTTTAGAAAAAGAAGAAGAAAAAGATTGTTCTGCACCCCATCCGTGTAGTGGGGTGGAGTGGCTTTTAGGTTCTAGAACCAAGATATATCTGGCTTCCGAGCGGCCCTCGAAAAAGCGTAAGCTTTTGGGTGAGGATGCAGGTTTAGAGAAACTTTTTGTTGCTCGTCCCGTTAAAGAAGCATCTGCTACTCTATGCCACTATTGTAGCCAGGGTAACACAGATGATCAGTTGAACCAATTGATTGTTTGCAGCTCTTGCGGTGTGGCCGTTCATGAAAGATGTTATGGTGTTCAAACTGATGAATCTAATTGTTGGTTATGCTCTTGGTGTAAGCAGCATAAAGATGGAAGTAAGTGTGTTGATAGACCTTGTGTGCTATGCCCGCAGCAAGGCGGTGCTCTAAAGCCTGTTCGCAAGAGAGGTTGTGGGAGTGATAACGGTGGCTCCGTGGAGTTTGCTCATTTGTTTTGCTGTCAGTGGATGCCTGAGGTATATATAGAGGACACTAGGACAATGGAACCAATACTCAATGTTGAGGGAATAAAGGAGACTCGGAGAAAATTAATATGCTATTTATGCAAGGGGAAGTGTGGTGCATGTGTTCGATGCAGTAATGGTATGTATCTAGTCACTTCCTTATTTAACACAAGTTAATTCATTCATTGTTGGGTGGTTCGGTTCATACGTTCTTTGTTGGATGGTTTGGGGAAGGGCAGGATGTAATAACTAGAATCTTTTGATTCTTGTTATTACCGATGTGATACTGTGATTTTCTGCTGTCAATTCTTGAAACATGAGTATTCATATGCCAAAACCATATCTGTTACTGGAAACGAACTTGGGGAAGTCGTCACAGCTGGGTTATTTGTTGGATGATACACTAGGAAAATAAAGTTCAGTTTCTCTCTCTCTCTCTCTCTCTCTCTATATATATATATATATATATATATATATGTATATCTTATATGCGCATGCTCACGTCTTCAGTTAAAGAATTTATGGCAATTATCTTTGCAAGCTATTCTTTTTCTCATGAAATAAAATGCTTCAAAATAATGATCCTCATTCCCTTTTGGCATGTCCCAAATTAAGGCCCTTTCCCTGTTCGGAAACTTTTCTGAAGCAAATTGGCAATTGTCCCATTGATTTGGCACCATTAGATATTATTTGAGAACATAAATGGAAATGCACGTAAAGCCAACTTTTTTCTTAAAATATGTTTAAAGTCGTAGGGAATAATTATTTTTGAACCGTTGGAGTATTAAAGTGTGTTCCCTTTTTAGAGTCGCAAGAAATTGTGACCTTGATAACATATACTCAAAGTGACTCCTGTTATAGGTGAATGCTAAGATTCATATTTATATCTACATGCTTTTGCGGTATTTTGTGAGAAGGTGGCCTTGTTCCCTTTCCACGTAGTAATCCTCAAACTTTTTGGTGTAGAGTTTGCACATGTAGTTTGGGTTGACAATTCCTTGTGAGTTAAGAAATAAGTAGATGAAGGAAGTTAGAACCTTAATTCTAAGAACTCCTTATGGACCATGAAAAGCATTTTGTCATGAATGTATTGCGTTCTTAAATTATTGTTCAGGAAAGTAGCATTCTTATAGACATTAAAAGTGAGGTTTTGTTTTTCATTTTTGCTCACGATTTTCCGAGAATTATTTCTAAGTTTGCACGATGACATATACACCAGTAAACAACTCTTCATGCACCTTTAAACCCCACCTTACTATAACAGTAATGTACCCATTAGTTGTCCCTCCTAATTCTTCCTCGTAACCAAATCTGCAAAATGAAAACCACCTTTGTTGTTCCATTCAAGGCACCGTTAGCCATCCCTTATCCTAGCAGAATTTTAAGCCATTCTTATCTACGACGGACATAAATCCTTGCAATCCCTACTTTATCACCATGGCTACCACTACCATATGACCTAACTTCAAACAAGATGTGAACCTCCACCAACCCTTAAAACTTATGTTTTTGATACGAGAAATATACAGTGAAATTGAAAGTGGATAACATTTGTTCATAACAAATTTCTCGATTTTGTTGTGAAAAAGGCAATGGTCAGTGAGTATCATTAGGTTGACACAGCCACCGATGATGCGACACAACGGGCATCATCAAAATCGCAGTGCTTTGTTGACAGTGATGCTGGATTTTGGTTGTGCGCTATGGTGTTAGAGTCAAAGGCGGTGGATAATTTTCAATTTTGATAGCACTCATCAAAAGAGATTTCTTGTTATATATTGGTTGATTTAACATATATACTCGAGCGAACTGCATTCATCTGAAGTCAAATTTGCTTAATTATAAGTTTGCTTTGGAAATTGATGTTTATCATTATGCATGATTTTGAGTTTACTGTAAACTGAAAAATTTGTAGCCGAACACCAATGTATTGTCTAATACGGTGCAACTTGTATTAGGTGTAATGTTGTGTTATTGTCGCAGAGTGGAGTTGAACTTTGTTTTACTTTGGCTGAATCAAGACAATTTAATGGCATTCACATCAAGATTTTGTGTTCTGAATTATGAAAAAGAGGTTTTTATGAGACTTGGAGCCTAGCACAGAAGGATCACCTCACATGCTTTGTTTACATGCCTTGAGTTGAGGCTTTGTACTAGTATGTGATCGGAAACAAGTCACTTTCTTCTCTCCGCTACAGATTTTGTTGGCAAAAATTACGATGACTATTATATTTTTAGTTCACTGGACAGTCGTGCTAGATGAAGTTGAGGGAATCCACAGTATCTGATGCATTAGATATTCTAAGTGGTTATTAGATCTAAAGTAACTTCGAAGAGTTGGGAGTTGGGACCATAAGTGATTAGTGGTGAGATCAGCATTAATCATTTTGTTCAAATACAACCGCTTATTCACATCAAGAGTCAAAGAAAAATTCCCATAAATTTATTATCAACTCTTTAAAGACAAATATTTGAGTGGCGAAAACTCTTGATTAATCTTGACAATGCACTCACTGAAAATCTAACTATCTAGATTCATTAAAAGTCCTAAACTCACAGATCACGTCTCAAGAAAGAAACATAGCTGAAGTAAATATGGTACACACATGGTTTTGCATGGCTCATGCAAAGATTCTTTCAGGAATCTAACAGAAGGCTTACATGTTATGACCTTTGATTACATCAAAGGTCATTGCAGATGCTGTGGAGTTTAGGGTGCTGGCACCTATATGTGCATTTTTCTGTAATCACTTAAATGCAGAAGAAATGAGATTTGAGAATCCTTGCAAAGGAAATGCAATGGTTGAAAAAGACTAAAACATTATATATTAAATGCAGGTCTGAATTGTCATTCAAAACATATGATTTCTTGAATGCGGCCGATACCTTACTTCCAAGTGGTTTCTGGCTGACGAGTGTCTAAGATACCAGCTTTTGTTGTTGGCCATTATATAAACAAGTGACGAGGATTTTTTTTGAATTTTTAATGTTTTTCATTATTAAACAATGTCAACAAATTCTTTACATTTTTTTGAAGTGAGTCATTTACAGCTACTTTTTTTCTGGGCAAAAATAACCAAAGGTCTTCCTCTATGATAATGTATTAGAAGACATAAGGTAGGTTTAAATTATACGGGAAAAACTAGGGAGTATGGGAATTTAGACGTGGGGTAACACACCAGAACTGGTTGGAGAGACCAAACTCCTTCCTCTTCTGTAAATATATAGACTAGTGCATGATGACCTGCTTCATTCTTTCTCATGGGGTGTTGAGTTTACTCTCACTTTCTCTTTTAGTATATTTCTTCGATGTCATATCCACTGGGCTTCACTTTAGTGTATGCACTATGCATGCATGATAAGGTTGTTCCAGTATGTTCTTTTTCCTTGGGAGAAATTTATTCAATTCTATGATTTACAACATAATATCTTACCACTGAGGCATGGGAAATGTCTTCTCATGTTTGTTTTAAATGGGCCTCCAGCAATGGTTGAAGGATTTTCTGATAAATTTATAAGTTCCTTGATAATTTCTATGGAAAGCTAAGGAGCTTCCTGTGTAACTCAAAATTAGATGACCTGCTTTTTCAGGCCAAGTGTTTGAGAACTTAACAAAGTATAATTTATATCTGCTTTGGTGATACTATTTTTTTTTTGGCCCCGTGATTGCAGATAGATTTTTTGTGTCCGGGGAGATTTTTATGCTGGGTTAGCTGTTAAAGTTAAGACCTCAATTATGAAGGCTCACTGATACATTGTCATTTTTTTACTGTCAGAATTAAGATTTCAAGATAGGTGGTAGTCCTTTATTCCCTTTGGGCTTCTGTTGATGGCCCTTTCTGAGTGGTGGTGTTCTCAGATTTGGAGAGGGATCGTAGTGGTCTTATTTGTTTTCATTTGTTTTCAAAATTTACCTTTTATCATTTGTTTTTTCTAAACTATTGTTCTTATTATGCTGTCTGCTTTCATTTGTTTCTTAATGGACTTAAAAGGTCACCTACTCTCATTTTTGATAACATAACCCTGTTTAGGAGAAGGGTTGAATCTGTGTATCTTTGAGAGTATGTTTAGTTTCTGATTGATTTTTGAATGAGGTATTCAAAGTAGTGCTAGATTCTATTTCCTATGTGTCTGCCGATGGAGTTTGTTCATAAAGATACTACGTATCATTACTCAGTTGTATCAGGAAAAGAAAACCTACAATTGTAGGAGAAATGGTATTTCTTTTCCTTTGGGGTTGGGCTGTTTTGATTTCATATATGCCATTCTGTTCTTCAAAGTGAAATAGTTGCCAAGTAATTTGTATTAAAAAGTTTATAATTCCTTATTATTTCCATTGTGCTCAGTTTCTGTGATAGTGAGACTAGGGACTTATTCTGGAATGTTTTCGAACTTTGGTTGAGGGTCTCTCTTTTTATTTTTTGTTTTTTTTTTCTTCTTTTTGGGTTAGGAGAGTATGTTCACTCTTTCTGAGTTTCTCTCTCGTGTACTGCTTATTCCGGATGTTGACTTTTCTCTACTCCTTGGGAAGGGCCCTAGCTCTCTCAGAGGGAAGCTTACAGAGTGGGTCTGCAGGTGCTTCTTGTGGCATTATATGGCTTCCTCTACTTTGTCTATGTGATTCGGATTGACTTTAGTGTCAATTATAATTAACATGGTTAACATGCTGATTGCTTGTGATGCCTGGTGGCTTCTTCAATTTTGTTCCCATCTTTTTCAACTGCTCTGATTGGTTTATGTGCCTCTTTAATCATTTTTCTCTTATCTACTTTGTTTCTGTCAAAGCATTTGCTGCCTCTCCTTGTTCCATGTGGGAAAGTTTTCGAGTTTACTCACATTCTTTATGCTTGGCTTTTTCATAGCTAACATGGCTTCTACTTTTTTGTGCTTGTGCAGGAGCTTGCCGAACATCTTTCCATCCTATATGTGCAAGGGAGGGACGACACAGAATGGAAATATGGGGTAAATTAGGATGTGATGATGTAAGTTTTGTTTTATTCGTTGTTCTGAATTAAAACTATCATGGAAAAGAGCTCCAATTGTCTGTTAATTTATGTCATCAATTTTGCTGTTATTTTTCTTGTTTTCTTTATGTTGTAATTTGGCTGTCTGAGCTAACTGATATATCATACCATTTAAAATGCTTGTAGGTTGAGTTACGTGCTTTTTGCTCTAAGCACTCTGAAGTCCCGAATAATAGCAAGACCGAACATGTAGACAATGTGTCTGTAGCAGTTGGTTCTGGTTGCTCTGTTAACAACCCTCAGCCAGCAGTGTCCTCTGTGAAAAGACTGCACAAGTTAAAAATTGGCCGACGGAATGGAGATAAATTAGCTCTTGATACGGAGACAACTGATATGGAGTCGGGCAAGTTAGGTGGCAGCATCTCAGTTGAAGCTCGACTGTCGGATACCAGGTCAAACTCAAGATGTCATCTACAAGTTGATGAACCTCAGCAGTCTATAAACATCAATACTCTAGAAAAGAAGAGTGCTGAAGATGTCCGTCTTTTTCTGAAGCAGGTACACCATAGTACATTTTCTTGAAGATATTATTCTTGGTCTAGTGTTTGGATGCATAACAATATATTTTTATATTTGCTGCACTTGTAGTTAATCGATCAAGGAAAAGTCCAAGCAAAAGAAGTGGCCTCGGAGATTGGTGTTCCTCTCGATTTGTTAGCTTCACATCTTATTGTAATGCTACATTTTATATGCTTTACCGTCCATAGTCATTGTCTGAATATGCAAGTATTTATACACGACTACCTTTAGCTTCTACATTTTTTCTTTACAATTGTCTCGCGTGTGATTCTCCTTCTGTTTTGCAGGATGATCACATGGTTCCTGACTTGCAATGTAAAATAACCAACTGGCTCAGAGATCGTGATTATCTACCAACCAAAAATCTCAAACTCAAATTTAAGTCCTCCATTTTAGCAAAGGCTGGAATTGGGGTTAGAAATGACAAAGCTGCTCGTCTGGCATCAGAAGCTGATGTCCCTGAAGTCCTGAATGTTAAGTCAGTACCACCTTGGAGGAGAACTAAAAACAACATTAGGATTTCAAAGGATGACGAGGTTATTTGTTCATCCAAGGGAAGTCTTGACAATGATATATCTGTGATGAATGTAGTTAGAGAGATTCATCCCATTGAAGAAGACTCAGATTTTCGAAGTAAAGAATCACATTCTGATGCTATGGAGAAGGTTATCACATTTTTCTTCTTTTTTCTTATTTTTTTGCTTCATCAGTTAGTGAGATAGCATTTCCTGAGAAAGAATTCAATAGTTACTCATGTGAAAAGATAGGTGATGTTCTACTTTGTTTTACTTTTACAATCTAAAACAGATGGAAAAGTTCTTGTTTTTTATGCAAGTGGAAGACTACTTCGCCTATGCAATATCTGAATAAGTTAGTTCCTCGAACAAGATTGTTCTTGCTTTCATGGCATATGTGGATGCATTAGATTTTGATGATTGTTTTAATTTGCATTCAAGATTCTGTGGTATCTTCTTTTAAAGCTGTAGGTGGACCAACCTTCGGTCACATATATTTTTCTTTTCATTCTAATTGACCAAAACATGTGATCTGTGTCTTATTCTAGCTAATCCTATTTTTGATTGATCCGTAGGAGTTGAAAGTATAAAAGTAACAATTTAATGGAGCTGATCAGTGTTAGACAAAAAAAGAGTCTTAAGTTTTGATGTTTTTTCTCCTCAAGTCCTACATTCTTTGTGCTCTTTCTCTGTCTGATCAATTGAAGGTCGTAATTTGATTCCTGTAATCTAGAGTATTCTAGGTCTAGCTTCTGAGTGCTGTTTTTGGTTTCTATACAAAGAACTCTGTCACCTGTTTGTCAAGCCTGTTTTGTGATTGCTGTTTCTTGTTTGGTGTAATCTTGGTTGGTTTTGCAGTGAAGAGATCCTTGCTCCTTCATCTTGTTTGCTAGTCCTCTGTTGGCAATATAGTCCCCTACCCAACATTTATTATTTGGAATGATGACTTGCAAAATCTGTGATGATCATCATGTTGGTTATAGGTTTTGGTATTACTATATTGGATGTCTGGAAACAACACTCTTTCAAACTATTTGCCTTGTGTGCAGGTCTCAGTTGAAGCTTGTGGGGTTTCAAATATGTTAGCAAGTAGCTCCCCTGAACGTGAAGGTGTGTTTTGTGGATTATGCTTTCCATCTCTGTCAGTTTGCACATCTGATTTTATGACTATACGCCTTGCATGATACACATACACATGTTTATAGCCCGGGGAGAACTTGAATGGGATTACTTGGCATGTTTCTCCTACAATCCCCAGTATCATTTTCCGAGATTGAGGGGAGTGGATGGAGATATTTGTTTTCAATCTGCCAATTCTATTCCATAATGGTCAATTAACTAAAACAACTGCCGATGGAAAAGAAAATCTCGTTGGAATCGCAACACAGTCAAGTCATCTATAGGAAGAATAATTTTCTAGTTGGACAAATAGCCTGGTCCTTTAAGAAGGTCTCTAAGTTCTTCAAAAAAATGCTGTTTAACTTACTATATTGGTGGGGCAGTGGGTGGGATGGATTAGGTGCTTGTTTGACCTACTACGCATTATGCAGCTTTAGGTGCTCGCTGGACCTCTGCAGTGCTACTTTAGCATGATCAATTACTGTAAACCCTAATTGACTCTGTAATAGTTCGTGCACACTTTTAACTCTATAGATATACTAACATTTGTTTATATAATTGACTATAATGAATTTTACTGGATACATGTTTTGGGATCAGGATTTGAGACGTTCTTATTTTGTTTATGTTGTTTGGTAGGCTACATAGAACACTTAAGCAACCATATTTTTGATAATTGTATCGTGTCATGCCAACTATCAACTTGCAAAATGTAAGCCTCATAAAATATCAAGTCCTACAAGCCTGCAATAAAATAAAAAAGATCATAGCTCAATTTGAGGAACATTCTATATCTTACATTAGAATGATTTCTTCAAGCTCCAATTGGTTTGCATGTTAATAACACAAGTATAATAAAAGAATTGGGAAATTAGGAGAATTGATGTTTATGAATTTAATTATCTATTGTGTTCTTTGATTTTTATATCAATTCGCAGGGTTTAGGTAGGATAGAAATGTGGAAAATCAGTAGCATAGAGTTAACCCAATGAATATCTGTAGTAATTATTAGATTCTGCCAGTTAATGTTCTCCGCATCTGTAAATTATGATGTGTGTTAAACTGACCATATAACCTAGTTGTAGAGGCCTCAAACCCATCACTTTTGATTAACATAATGCTTGCTCTCAATGGGTTATCGATTATATAGCATAGCATTTGCTCACATTTTTAGTCAAACATTGCAGGTTGTGTTAATGTTTGCTGTTGATTGCCAAAACATTCACAACTGTTTTGGTTATCTAACTGCAATTTTTTCTTTTGTTGGTGGTGAGGAATTCCCATTGTTGCTACATGCTTTGATTAACTGCACACTTGTGTTTCAGGTTAATCGGACCCCATCCTTTAATATAGTTAATATTCTTAACCAAAGTTGATCACTTCCCTTTATATTTTGTCTTTAGATACGGATTTGAATTATTACTAGGATTAGGTGCGTAAGGACTGAGGATTGCATTGATGTAAAGCTGGTTGATGCATAGAAAGTGTTTGAACCCCTAAATCGTACTGATGATGTGGATATTGATAATATTGATTGAACGCTTTGCAAATCTGTTCGACTGAGATTGGTATTACTTTGATGACCTATTTAGCGAACATTCTTTTAGCTGGTTGTGTGCTGCATGAGAGATAATGTGGAAGTACCTGTTCACTTGTTAGATCTATGCTCCACTTTGTTATAGTAGAAACACTAATCAGTGTAAAAGAATTGGCAGTCCTTTAATGAATAACCTACTGCAAATAGCTGAGCTGCAGTGACCATCAAATTTGGTGGTCATCACCGGCTTTAGTGTTGGCTTTGTTTGTGGTGGACGTGCACTCGTTAAATTCTGTTGAAAGCCATGTACTCCTAAGTAAACACTAGAATCTCGATTGCTTTGTATGCCCCTTTTGATAATTATAGTGTCTTGGATAGGCGATCCTGCAAAATCTTCGAATGGCAGCCTTTCTGATCCATGTCAACCGGAGGAGGCACTTACCTGTGAGTGGAATACTATGGTGAATTCCAATCCAGGAAATTATGCTTGTTCATTTGCGATGGATCAATGCCCCAATGACATGTAAGCATTGCCAAATTGGTTTATTGTTCCTACTAATTATTTAGAGAAGGTATTTGCTTTGAAGCTGTTGAGAGATTCTCATTGTGCTTTGTAGTTCTATGCGCTTCTGCAGTGACTCATATAAGTGTCTACATTTGTATAATGCAGTAAAAGGGAATCAATGTCTGGTTCTTATATCCACCCTCTTATCCGCAACAAGTTGTTGCAACTGCAGAATCAGGCTTCTTCTCGTATCAAAACTCATGATCATGATGGTAAAGTCTTAACTAACTGGTTCTTCCTTCTCGCACTTGGTTATTTCATAGCATTACTCATTAGTTGATTGGCAGATTCAAGGGAAGGAGAAGTCTGCACAATAGAGGCATCTTCCAGCTCTGGCATCTGTTGCAATCAGCAAAGTCAAAGTTCTTCTGAGTTGCTTTCTAAAGTTCATCGGGAGAACTTGGTGAAAGCTAGGAACATGAGTGTCTTAGATCTGTCTCCGGCAGATGAAGTAGAAGGAGAACTTGTTTATTATCAGCATAGATTACTCTGCAATGCAGTTGCAAGAAAGCGCTTTAGTGGTCTCTTTCTTGAACTTTCCGAAGATCCATCAGCTTTGCCTTTGCTTAATTTCTCTTTCTTAAGACCTACTTTATATAATTGTCGGTAAGATTTTCTTGTGTACTACTTGTATTCTCCTTGCAGATGATTTGATTCGTAAGGTTATAAAGAGTCTTCCACAAGAGATTGATGTCCTAAGGAAACAAAACTGGGATGCTGTATTAGTGAACCAGTACCTTTGTGAAGTTAGAGAAGCTAAAAAGCAGGGAAGAAAAGAAAGACGTCATAAGGAAGCTCAGGCTGTGCTTGCTGCTGCAACTGCTGCTGCTGCAGCTTCGTCGAGAATTTCATCTTTTAGGAAAGACACACTTGATGAGTCTGCTTCCCAAGATGTTGTATGTTTTCTACTTGTTAATCATCTACACCATGGGACGTATAAGGATAATTTCAATAAATTTCATAGTTGATATTATTTACTATTTTTTTTGTTCATTTGTAGAATATGTTGAAAGTGAACCCTTCTGGTGGACGGGCTGGGGTTTACTCTCAGCAGATGCCTCGGACAGTGGAAACACTTTCAAGGCTGGGGGTAGCACGTGGCTCATCAGAAAAGAACTCCGATTCCGTGCAATCAACATTAGAATTCTCAAAAGAACATTCCAGAACTTGTGACATCTGCAGACGGGTTGAGACAATCTTAAACCCAATTTTAGTCTGTTCAAGTTGCAAGGTTCTTATTTTGTTCAAGCTTTTTTTTGAGATGAATTCTGTTAATAGTTGAAATATTCTGTTCAGATGTAACTTCAATATATGTGCTGACAGGTTACAGTTCACTTGGGTTGCTATCGTAGTGTTAAAGAATCCACAGGTCCATGGTATTGTGAATTATGCGAGGATCTATCTTCTTCAAGAAGCTTTGGAGCTTCAGCTCTCAATTCGTTTGAGAAGCCTACCCTTGTGGCCGAATGTGGTTTATGTGGTGGGACTGCAGGTTCTTTTAGAAAGTCGACTGATGGCCAATGGATCCATGCCTTTTGTGCTGAAGTAAATGTTCCGTCATCTATTACCTGCGTATTTCTTGATCTGTTGATGAACAATTTTTTTCTAGAAGTACAAATTCAGCTAGAACTTCTCCTAACTTATGTTATTCCTATTTGATGATGTAGTGGGTGTTAGAATCAACATTCAAAAGGGGCCAAGTAAATCCTATCGAGGGACTGGTAGGTGTTCATTTAAATGATTCTAACAAGTTTATTACATTTTGATCAGTTTCGTTTTCGCCTGCTCGATTTCAGCATCACAATACCTTGTGTCCAACATTTATATTAATTCTATTATTTGAAAATGCCAGGAGACAATTGCCAAGGGTAGTGATTTTTGTCTTATCTGCGGTCGGAAACAGGGTGTCTGCGTGAAGGTGAACCTGAAATGGTTTTAGTAGTTGCTCTACTTTCTTGTCAAATAAATTGATCCATTCAGACTGAACTCCTTTGCTCAATGTTTACAGTGTAATTATGGGCACTGTCAGAGCACATTTCATCCCTCTTGTGCTAGAAGTGCTGGCTTTTACATGAATATGAGAACCAGTGGCGGCAAGTTGCAACACAAGGCTTATTGTGAAAAGCATAGCTTGGTAGAGAGAGCAAAGGTGAATACTTCTTGTTTGTGCTTTAAGTTACTGCTACTTCGCATATATAAATTTATCATTTTTTTTTTGTCTCATCGCGTCTTAAATCTGTGCAGGCTGAGACTCAAAAGCATGGAGTGGAAGAGTGGAACAGTCTCAAGAAAGTTAGGGTGAGTGCGGAAGATACCTATTTAAGTTTCTTTTCAAGCTCTGCAGTTTTTATTGGTGTGCCAGTTATACCTTATCCCATGTAATTTTAGTTTAGTAGGTAGTCAGTTGTCCATTCATGATGGCAACTGAAGGTTGTGCTCTTCATCCTGATACTCAGTGTTACATATTCGATAATTACTGCTCAACTGTAATAGTCTGCCTCATGGCAATGGGTTGATCAGAATAAGTCTCTGCGATGGGCTTATCAAGGGTACCTTGGGGCTTTCAGTTTGCTTCAGGTTCTGTCATTTAGTTTTTTCTGGCTAATATTTAATACCATTGAGTGAATTATATGATAATTATCAAGTATCTGCAAATCTATGGAGTACATTTTACACAGCGAAAGAAGCAGGCGGTTCATTCCGAGAAAGTGCAAAGTTGTGCCAATGTAAATGAGTTGCTCTAGTAATAAGGTTGATATGAACTTATGTGGACTTAAAATTTATGAAATCTCTCTCTTTTTTCAGTTGATATCCATTAACTTTTAATAATATTTTTGCCGAATGTTGTGTATACACACACACACACACACATATATATATGTCTATGTTTATGTGTATGTGGGTAAAAATTGATCCCCAGTCAAATGGAAAAGCAGCTTTGTGCCGAATTTGTGTGTGTGTATATAGAGGTGTAGGCTACTAGGCTAAAATGAGTTTTATGTCTGTGTTATCCCCTTTGTCTGTATGCTAGCTACATAAGTATGCGTCAAAATATAATTGAACAGGTAAGTGGTAGGGTTGTAATATACTGTGTGTAGTTGGCTTTATGCACTAATAGAGGAGCAAAGTGAGATGAAGAAGAGGGTGGGAGTGAGGACTAGATGACTAGCTAAGACCTTCTAGGAGGAGGTGACACACATTGATAGCATTTGCAGATGCTCATAATTTGTCTCATTGAATGATGTCAGTGGGTATTTATAGACTGTTGAAGCCTATCACGAGCAACTGTACACTGCTTTAATGTATTCTCATTGGTTGCTCCCTGTTATCCCAGATCTTTGTTGTCCGTTAGCTAGGCCTCGTATCCCCTCATGATTGATCCATGTGGCAACATTCTGTTGTTTAGCTTCCAAATCATATCCCCAGTGGTTCCATCCGGAGATGCTAAGCATCACAGTTAGAGCTACACTTGTTTCGCCCCCAATGAGGGGTAGCGAGGGCCGGCAGATATGCAGACTTTCGTTTCCCCCTGGCGAAATTCCAGGGCTTTATGGATAGGATAGAAAAAAACCAGCTTGGGGAAGCACGTAGGTCAGATGACAGCAAACAGAGGTACCGCGTATGGGTCTTTATATGTTTGTGTAGCCTGGGCCCCTGGCATATTGTGTATTGACTATATTTAGTTCATTCTGTTTAAACCCACTGGAAATATAAAAATACTGTATATGTGATGCTCTACTTGATTTATCACAGGCCTTTGTGCACCAAGTCGTGCATTCTTGTAACACATACTTGTGAAGTAACAATTTAGTTGGTAGATTATTTGGTTGTTATCAGTTATTTCTCAATTAAGATCCTTATGATGCCTTTGGTAATAGCATTGCACGATACGTCTTTTGCAGGTTGAATTGGAGAGGTTGCGCCTTATTTGTGAAAGAATCATCAAACGAGAAAAAATGAAGGTAGGCTTGCTCGAAGTTTTTCAAATGCCTCTTGGTTGATTCTGTGCATATTTCATCCTATCCTTGATGTTGCTTCCTCCCCTTGTTTTCTGTTCCCCTAAATTTCATGAATCACTGTCTCGAAATTTACTTCCCTCCAGATGCTAGTAAGAGGTTTTGTTGGGAATATGGTATAGCATTGTGGAACATTTTCTATTTCTGTGGTGCATTTTGTGCGAGTAGAATTCCAGAATTTTAGGGGTATCATATGCCGTGGTCTTGGCACATCTATTTATTCTGATTTCACTTGGGCTTCGGCTGGGAGTACTCCGTTTGTGATTCTGGTTTGCATCTGATTGCCCTAAACAGAAAATGACAGTTGTTGACCACCTCACCTGTTTGGCTTCCTGTAATTCTCAATGGCTAAAAAGACTGTTCATATATCATTTCCTTCTCTTTGTACCCAGAATTCTTCTTCTTAAGTGGATTTCTTAAATCATTGATGACCAGATTCTTAGATTCTGGTTTTTCGGGCTTTGATCTATTCTCAACTTTATATTCTAGTGCACACCATTCTTGTCATGGTATGTTTCCTACATTATTATATAACAAAATTAATTTAGGGAGTGTGATGATATTGGGGTAGGGGTAGCGTTAGGCCAAAGTTAACATGGACAGCGGCAATACGGAAAGACATGAAAAACCATGGTCTGGGTTGTGACTTGGCATTGGATCGCGTTGGATGGGGGAAAATGATTCATGTAGCTGATCCCAAGTGATTGAGATTAAGGATTTGTTGTAAATATATCAATGGAACCTAGATGCCCCACCCTCTTAGATGTTAGAATTATAGAAAGGGGGTTTGCTTCTGTATAATGTATGTTGGTTTTCTTTTCTTCTTCCCCTTTTTTCTGTTTTTCTTTTCTTTTCTGGGGGTTGGGTGGGTGGGAGTGTGGGAGGGAGATGAAATGTTATGAAAATGAACTGTTGCTCTATTATCTGTGTTTACGCAGATGGTATACCGAGAGGGTAGGCATTCCATAACAGGAGTGCCACCCCCATTTTTTATGGTATATCACACGCCCATCATCTCATATTTCCATGAGATTCTATTTCAATTATGAATGATAATAAGAACTCTTAAAAGGTATAAAATCAATTTACAATCTCTCTATTCCATATACCAACATAATTGGCCAAAAGCATTCTCCCAAAACCCTAACAAAAATACGGGCATATCTCTAGGATTCACTGCCACCTCTCTACTACATTGCAACAACCCGTCAACTCCAAGCCACGATAATGCCACTCTTCTACATTGCAACAATCCGTCAACTCCAAGCCACGATATTTTTATGAACATGAAGATTACGCAAATCAAAATGACCGAATATACAAATGAACGATTATATTTATGAACACGAGATAATTTTTTGCTAATGAACATATATTGTAGTATCAAACTGATCATAAATTATTTTCTAAATGAACATAATGATATATGCAAATGAAGATGATTTTAAGATGCTGAATCCAAAAAAAAAAGCCCCTGCCTCAAAATGAACACGAAAGCTTCGAGTGATGAACATGAAATCAGTAGATAGTTCGTAACACGTTCCTACTAATGAACATTAAAATGAACACGAAAGCTTCAAGTAATGAGCACGATACGAGCAGATAGTGAATATCACGATTGTACTGATGAACATTAAAAATTCCAAAATTTGAATCAGTAAATTCCTTGGTCACACGCAATTGATTGGGTGATTTTTTTTTTTTGGAACAATCGAATCGCGGCTGATTGAGGGGGGTGGGGATGGGTGATGATACTTATTCACGCCTCACGTGTGAACAAGTCGCGTGGTATATAAATGCCCAAGTGGCACTTCTTGGAGTGCCTACGCTCTCGTATGATTTCCAGTGTTTATGGGGTCATCTGTTCTCTCTCATGTGAGTGCCAGGCTTTTCTTATTTTCCTGTAGAAAATGCTACTACAAATTGAATTGATAATCTTCAATATTTGTACAGCTGGATTATTGTGAAATCCATCTAATTCTTCTGCTGGTGAATGTTGCAGCGTGAATTGGTTCTTTGCTCGCATGACATTCTTGGCTCAAATAGAGATTCAGTTGTTTCATCTGGCAGAGTTTGTACGTCATTCTTCCCACCTGCTGTTAGTTCAGAATCAGATACGACCTCGCTCAAAGGCTACACAGATGGTTACAAGTCTGGTAGTGATGCAATCCAGCGGTCAGATGACATAACGGTAGATAGCACCGTTGCTGGTAAGCGGCGTATAAGGTTTCCCATGTCAATGGACAACGACCAAAAGACGGATGACAGCTCCACCTCACAACTTTTTGTTCAAAGACCTTCAGGGAGGTCAACATTCTCCGGGAAACAAATCCCTAAGAGACCTTCCTCTGCAGTGTCCCAGAGTAATTCAGATGATGGTGAAAAACCTTCAAAGTATAGAAAGGTAAAGTTCTAGTCAATCAGTATTAGGTTTGTTTAAATTTCCTGTGAATTGATTCATTTTCAAATCATTGCCATACTAGGAAGTTCACTGAATCTTATAAATAACACAGCACTCTGAAACCTTTGAAAAGGAGCTGGTAATGACTTCAGATCAGGCATCAATGAAGAATCAGCGGTTGCCAAAAGGATTTGTTTATGTTCCTATTCGCTGCCTTTCCAATGAGAAGGAATCGGTCCTGGGTACATCTTCTCTAGAACATTCCGAAAATGATGAGTAGCATATTTGATTAATCATTGAGGACGAATTTAGACATGCTGGAGCTCAACAAGCACCTAGCATTGCCAATATCTGCAGCTTGAGCACAATCATCATCTCCAGGAAATTCAGTAGCATGAGATCTTGGTAGCCCTTATTCTGATCTGGATAAGGCTGTTTTATTATCATTGTTGTATATTTATTGAGAGAGCAACATGTACAGTGGGCTAGGTTTGTTCCATTTTATGTATTTCAAAGTGGCTGAAGTGCTTTGTCTTAGTGTTAGAATTTTTCCTTCTCACTTTCTTACCAAGAAGGCGGAGAAGCTCTGTTTCTTGTAATCTTATACGAGGATTAGAAGGTCGTGCCTAGTCTGCAGACTTTGTAAAGTCGGTGTATATATTCTTACAGATCAACACTTGTGCAATTGATGCATCATCAGATTGATAAAAGATCATTTCATTTATTTGTTGAACTGCCTCTTTCTTGGTTACTGCTACCCTGTTGTTATATCATACAGTATTGCCAATCCTCTTGCTCCGGGTTTCAAGGTTCCTAGTGTTCTTTTGTGCCTTTCGGCTTACCAACTTAAGAATGTGTCCATCCGACCTTGTTCTGAAATGCTGCTTTAAGATGTGTTTGTGGACAGACATTTTGATTGTGGTAAGGATCAAACCGTTCTTTGTTTGCTTATTCACACAAGATGTTACCAGTTGTATCTTTTTTGAATATTTGGAATTTGACCGGCTTTCTTTTTATTTGTCATTGTTAAGTTTTTTAGTTCTTATGATTGTTTCTCCTTTTTGTTTGTCATTGCAGAGGAATTTCGGGTTTTAACTACTTAAGGTTTTGTTTTTGTATCTTTCGAATTCCAATGGTATCTTGCATTCAGGTTTTAATAATTACATATATTCATTCCTGTTACCCTTCAATCTTTGTTCAGTCATCTGACGGTGTTGGTGATTGTCCCCAGGAGATTGGCAAAGATTAGTGTTCACTGCACCCTGTTGAAGAACAAGCCTGATGCCCTTGATTGAAGAACCTACTCGGTTGAAGCAGTTTTAGTGATTGGAACGATGGATGTTTCGGGGACACTAATGACCATCTAGCCATTCTGCAAGTGCCCAGGTGATTTTTCATCCTTGGCCACATACCTTTGAATGATCTGGGGCAGTAAAGGAGAGAAAGCTGACTTGTGGATGGAGATAATTTTGATACTTGCATAGACCTTTCTAAAGCAGTGGATTCATTTTCGAAAGTTTTGCTCTTAGAACGCTGGGGACAAATGAAGTACAAATTGAGAGGTCCTGGATCTCTGTGCTGCTCTTAGTCCTAATTAGATAAACAAGTTTCTTAGCATAATTTCATTGATTGTCCCAGATTGGTTTCAGTACCGAGCGATTGATAGAACCCCAAGGCACACATTCAAGGCCAAACTTGTTTATTTATTTTTAAAATTCAGTAGTAATAGAACTAGTACTAGTTAGTAGTGCTTTGAAATTATTCAGAAACTTGCACTATATATATGTAGCTCGCAAAATTAAGACAAATTTTAAACATCATCTTCTGACGATCGATCTTGCGATCATCTTTATGACTTTGTCTATAAAGGAAAATTTCTTGAGACCACGATGTAGGCAGTCCCTGTAACGCCGTTGATGGTGACTGGCAGCAAGTTAACCAGGCGCAAGGGTAAAGGCAGGATGTTGTTGACGAGAGGGGTGGAGCAGAGGCCAGGCGGTACCCTAACCTCGAGTCTACATGCATTCGGGTCAAAGGCCATGGTCTGAGGAAGACCCAATACTATGGCAATATCTCCGGCAAGATTAGTCACGGCTGTCCCGAGTAATCGAGCAGCAGGACCAACTCCACACACCAGGTTAACGGGTGCTCCTATGATCCGGTCAATCGGTGAAATTACTCCGATACCCAAAGTTAAAGGACAAATGGCCGTGCCGGTAATGATGACGGTGTTGGCGCCGAGAATGGCGTTGGTGGATGGCATACTGCAGAAAGCTGCAATGAAGAGGAGAGTTATGGTCATATGGACAAGTTTTGAGGAGGGTAAGGCCATAATGAAACGAAATGAAATATTTTCCCGAAATTATACCATGCTCTATAGTCCACAAAATAAAATGCAGATTTTATAGGGAGGCTAAAGCTAGTTGGGAGGGGTTTTTGGGTGGGAAAAAAACAATATTGAATATGTCAGGCTTGTCAGATTACAGATTGCTGCATATGCTTTCCGTTAGAAATCTAACCCTCATCTTATTTATTTTTGGTTAAAGTACCTTTCTTAAAACAGTCCCAAAGCGTTTTTTCTATCTTCGTTCGAAAACTAATATATGCCTTCATCTGTTTTGGCCTCAAATGAAGTCCGTGAGAGGGTAAGGATGCTTTATGGAGAGTGGGACTGTCAGTTGGTACAAGTGTCCAGCCGTTTCTAATAGAGAGCGGCGTATTCCTTAAAAAATAAAGGGTCAACTTCATAAATGGTCCCTCTAACTTTGCGATTTTTGCAGATAGTCCTTTTATTTTGAACTTGGTCAATTTTAGTATAATTTTAAAACAAAGGGATGATTTTGGTCCATGCCGTCAATTCATCGTCAATTTAACTGTTAAATAACATGTGCCGTGCACGTGATCTCAAAATTCAGGGGCAAAATTGAAAATCCATGGTTTGACTGTTAAATGACATGGTTTCTTATGTAGTAATGCCTGACAGAGAACCTTCTCAGTTCTCCCAAACACTTCAATCAACAACTATGGCTGCCTCTGTAGCCACATTTGACAACCTCATTGCAAAAGCTAGACCTGATCTTGAGAAAAATGGAAAACGACCTGAAAGAAACCATTGGGTATTGAATGGCTCGGAACCGCCAGGCATATGGAGTGAGTTCACAAAATCAATAAAGGAAACTATTTCCCCGCTTGGCCGGCCAATCCTCCATTATATCCCCGGAACCGCCAGGCATATGGAGTGAATAATTCGCCGGAAAAGATAAAGGTTGTCAGAAGCAGTGGCCGGAAAAGATGAAGGTTGCCGAAAAAGATGTAGATGGCCGGAGTGATTAAGAGTAAAATAGAGAATTTCCTTCTAAATAAGTTAGATGTTAAAATTAAAAGTCAAAATTAACTGTTGACTAACGGAGGGACTAAAATCGTCCCTTTTTTCAAACTTGTACCAAAATTGGCCAAATTCAATATAGATGGACTATCTGAAGAAATCGCAAAGTTTGAGTGACCATTTATGAAGTTGATCCAAAAATAAATATGTGATAATGAATTATGAACATGACATGCATAAAAAATATCCATACTTTTAAATTAGTCAAATGTTGAAATTAATTGTCAAAATTAATGGTTCAGTAACAAAAGGTCTATTTATATCCATATTTTATGAACTTTAATAAAAATTATTCTTTTTCAAAGTTCAGAAACTATCGATTAAATTTTCAAAAATTTAGGGATCAATTATGAAGTTAACCCAAAATATTATTACCTTTCATTTCAAGCAAATGTCTACTAATCATAAATAACATTTTTCATCATAAAGACGATATTTTGTCCGACATCAAATGACTGTTTTATTTGACTTCTCAGTTTCATTCAAAAATGAAATAACTTCACAGATCAAGAATTTTACGTTGGCCTCCGTTAAAATCATACTGAGGTTCTAATTATACGGCTTTGGTATCTAGTTGATGATCAATCAGCTAATTTTCATATAGGGAACTCATGAGAATCCATAATTGTTGTAGCTACATCACCGTCTTTCTTAGCTTCCGAATCTATGTGTATTTTCAACTCTCGAAGCATTTCATCACTTATTACTAGTGTGAATGAAGAAGTAGAGGATCCTAAAAAAGTAGATATATTAATTTCAATAGCTAGCATCAAATAAGAAAATATGTCCCATTTTCTCAAAAATCGTTGACTATTCATAGAGTGCATCATGAGCGAACTGAGAGAATTTCCTTTTTATGAGCTTGATTGATGAGGATCTCTTCTCTCACATTAGGAGGCTTGCAAGTCAGGCATGGCAGGTTCAATTCTGACATATCCTTCGGGAAGGAAATGCAGCGGCAGACCAACTAGCGCGGATCATGCTGATGGATAGAGCATCAAGGAGAGTTTTTCATGCTCCCCCCTGGCGTTAGAGCAGGTTCTGAAAAACGATAAACTTGGTAGACAAGTAACGAGATATATAACGAGCTAGTGACTCGTTTCTTCCTATGTAAAAAAATAGCTTATTTTACTATTAAAATAATTATTTAATTTTTATTATTATTGTATATAAAAAACTTAATCTTTTAATTATCAAATAAAGTATCAATAATATTTGTTATAACTTAACAATTACTAAGACATATTTTTTTTCGGATCAAAGTTCAATAAAATTAGTTATCATAAAAAATTTGATCATAGTTCAATAAAATTAACACAAAAGAAAAAGTGAAAAACAAAATATTTAAGGACAAATTACAGAAATAGTCCCTGTATTAAAAAAATATTTGGAGAAAAGTCCTTAAACTCAAGATTACTCAATTTTGGTCCCTGTACTGAAAAATTCAAGCGCAATCGGTCCTCAATTTTAATTTCGATCCAATTAAATTTGAAATAGAAATAAACGTGCATGGTACTTGCTAATGAGGTAAATAAAAACCTTTTATTCATTCATTTTATCAGTTAAAATGACTTATTTTCTCCATTTTTTTACAAAAAGAATAAGTAAAAAAATGGAAAAAATGAGTTAATCTGATAGTTTTTGCCTCGTCATTAGCAAATACAATGCATATTTATTTTTATTTCAAATTTAATTAGATCGAAATTAATTTTTAAAATCAATTGCGTTTAATTTTTTTAGTACAAAGATCAAAATTGAGCAATTTTAAGTTTAAGAACTTTTTCTCATATATTTTTTGAGTTCAGTACCATTTCTACAATTTGCCCCATATTTAAATATTAATCGGAAAAAAAACTTTCCCTCCTCTCCCGCAAGCCACCCCATAAACATAAAACAGAAAAAAAAACAACCTTACTTCTATTATTTCGGGATTAGCCCCGATTCAGTTTTCAATCTGCAGAGTTTCGCGCCGAATTTTAAAAAATCAGCTCCAAACGGCTGCCGTCGTTACTTTACACGGTAAAAAAAAGCCCTAAATTCTCAAATCCCCAAATGGAGTAATAATTGGAACATACGGAAGAGGAATTTGATCAAATCGGCGTCAAAAATGGTGATGAGAGCCTTTCGTCAAGGAATCCCCAGCAGTCAGTGCAGATTACAGTGTAAGCTATGCCGTTATTGTTTTATTTATTTATTTTTGTTCAACTTGATTCAATAGTTGTATAGATGTATGCGGTTTGAATTTGTTGTTGTTGTTGTTGTTGTTGTTGTTGTTGTTGTTGTTGTTGTTGTTGTTGTTGTTGTTTATATTCGAAAATTTACTACCTTGAAAAGGTAGTACAAGTGAGTTATTTTAGTCTGTTAAGTCTTTATCTTTACTTTTAGAAAACGAAATTTGGACTCATTTTCGAACTGTGATCGGGCCAGTAAATAGTTAAAACTCCCTCGATCTCAAATATATTGGCCACAAGCGTAAAACAAACATTAAGAATCTTGTTAAATGCATCAACTTCCAATGCCAAGTACATTAGTTTTCCCCTTATGCCATTTTGATTAATTGCTTGACTTGTAATTAATTGGTTGATAAGTATGAATACCTAATAACCGGATCACGAATCCAATATCACACTACTTGAACACATGGTTAATATGGAAAAACTTGATCACTAACTT
>JAOWAN010000043.1:7474772-7496665 GCA_028566635.1 Lobelia cardinalis
ACCAATACATTGGTTCGATTTTTTTCGTTCGGTTTCGTCGGTTTGGTTCGGTTTTTTTTTTTTTTTTTGCTCAGCCCTAGTAGAATTTTGAGTTTTCAGTGAAACTTGTGCTTACAAGGTTTACTTTAGCTACCGACTAAAATGACACTCTTCTACCTTAGTCAGACTAGCTAGAAGAACTCAAATCTCCAGTGAGACATATGAGTAGTTTGAAAATTATAATGATAAAGTGGAGAAAAGGAGGGCATAACTTCCCATGACTACCACAACAGATCATCAAGATAATGAAGCAACCAACATAGCAATTGTCAACTACAATGCACGGCAAAACAGACTTCCTATTAATCATATTTACCAACCAAAATTTTAAAATTACCATTCATTCTGTATTGGACAGCCACGTTCAAGCAGTTGATATAGTAAATGTGAACACAGCTTTTAATCCTTTTGACAAGTAACAAGGCACTTTCGCGATTCTATCCCCAATTATAAGTGGGTAATAGCAAGGTTAAATTTCTGACTTCTCTCTTACTCTTATTTTCTAATAAAAATAAAATTTAGAAAGTTGATTCCAGAATATTTATTCTTAACATATGTAAATCTAAACAGTACTACTTCAAAATACAAATAGTACATAAAAAAATGTTAACTAGCTTTGTGGATAAACGAAGCCATCACCAGCATGGCTACCATCCACAAAACCGGTCTGCAACAATTGTTTCTTGAGTTACAGCTAACTACTCACAACTACCACTCCAGCCCAATCTAACAAGTTGAGTTGTCTATTGGCTCAAGCTCACCAGCCCCTTCGTGAAATCCAGAAATTTACTTCACTTAAAATCAAAATGCTCAATACTAATTAGTATGAGGCTTCAATGAGTATGGGCAACCCATAAACATTTCTTGCCTCTTAGGTCAACGTATCGCATTTCAACACTTCCCGACACTCCGAAACCTCCCACATGTCCGGAACATGCCTCAAGGACTGTCGGAATTTTTATTTAATTTTTTGGATATTCCGACATGGGACACATAGTGGGACCCAAGGGCAGTTGGTCAAACTTTGAGGAAAAAGTTCCCAAATTAGGGTTCATTCTTTTCTGAAGGAGACACAAAAATTTCCGCCAGCTGGAGCGCAAGGACAGGCACCGGAGTGGAGGGAGGAGATGATCCAATCTCTTGTTTGAATCAAAGTTAAAGGTGTACAAAACTCATGACAAAGCATTATCGACCTAGACTCAATTCGTATTTTCATTTGAATCAGTGTAGTAAAAAAAATGAAAGTGGGAGAGTGAAATCAAGTCTGTTCTATTGATGTTTGCGGCTAGTTTGATGTTGTTGCTTCTGTCAATTGGGTGTCCAGTTGCTGCGCCTAGTTGCTGGTTGATTTCTTTCCTTCTTTTTTAGTTTCTTTTCTAGTCTAAATACCCTTAAGAAGTACATGCAAATGGAATCTTTTCGCTTTGACAAGATACTGGAATACGATGCCTAGAAGACTGAAACCACGTCATATTCTTCAGATGAAGGAGAATTTCAATAATGCGAACTGAATGGGTTAGATCGAGAATCATTGGCGTTTCAGACTGTTATAGATGAAAGTTTGCAAGTTGCCGGAAACCAATGTGACAGTATAAGGTCCCGATTGGGAAGCGAATTTTGGGGTTTGAATTTGTAATAATGAAAGTACAAAGTAAGAGAGAGAGAGAGAGAGAGAGAGAGAGAGAGAGAGAGAGAGAGAGAGAATGATGTGGGACCGGTAAGAGTGAAAAACTCGAGAACCCCCAGAAAATCCTCTTCCCAATCTGGACCTAAGTGATGATCTCATTTCATTTGAACTTGAGCACGGAGAAATTGTCTTTTCCTTGATTGGTCGTGTGTGAAAATTGCTGCTATAGACACCTAGCATGAGATTGTTGATGGAAAAAAATACTTAATAATATGAGGCTTGGTGTTTAGATCTGTGCAATCGAAGCGATCCTTTTATGATTTTAATAGCAATGAAAAATTGCTAATAGATGACTCTTGGTATCAGGAATTCCAATTGTGACTGGCCTGCAAAGATTTCATTGTTATGTATCCGCAGATGATTTAGGGTGATTTATATTTACAATGATAGACAGGATATAAGTCTGTTGTATGGCTGATCTTTTGTAGAGCTGTCAGTACCCTAAGTGCGCCAAGCCCAGTCTGAAAATGATGGTACAAGTTTAACTGAGTCGAGCCCTGCTTAGGGGTGCTGAAACTGCTTTGTTCGCAAGTTAGTTCGTGTTTGGCTCCTCTGAATTGGGAGTTAACTTTCATTATTGCAGAATGTGGAGAGACTGAGAGAGTCGAGTGGAATTGATCATTGGAGAGAAAGACAAAGGGTTGAAGTGGTGGATTCTTCTTTATGCCCAATGCGATTAGGGGAAAGTGGTGGTGACAGAAACAAAACAAAACATGAAGTAGAAATAAACTGAGGAAGAAACGATTGATCTCTCTCTATCCATCTCTCTCTCCCTCCCTCCCTATACATAAGCTCAAAGATTAATCTCTATTCAGTATCAACTCTCTCTCTCTCTCAAAGATTAATTTCTATTCAGTATCAACTCTCCCTCCCTCTATCTTTCTCTTCTCAAAGATTAATCTCTATTCAATATCAACTGTATCTCTCTCTCTTCTCAAGGATTAATCTCTATTCAATATCAACTGTATCTCTCTCTATCTTTCTCTTCTCACAGATTAATCTCTATTCAATATCAACTGTATCTCTCTCTCTCCCTCTCCCTCCCCCACAATAACTTTGAAATATTACATGTTTATTTACCAGGGCTACAAGTCTACAACTATTCTCCTACAATTACAACGATCAGGTCTATAGTAAAGTAATACTACTAAGACTAGTAGGCTTTTCATGCCTTGAACTTTCTCCAACCTTTTTATTTTTCTACTTGTCAAATTTCCCCTAACCTTTCTTCTCATCCTCCCTCCTTTACTTCCACATTGTACTTTCAAACCCCATAAATTACCCAAAAATAAGTGTGATAGGAGTAGGTTGATGAATAAACAGTGCCTCTTTAATATATCTCCAGCATTAATAATCAAAAATAAAATAAAACATTAGGATTGACTTTAGAAGTAGCGTCTGGGTACCATTGAGCACTTCCCTCTGGGCTGATATAGGGACAAGGGCCAAGATTACTTAATTACTTAGGAGGTGCAGGCCCAAGAACAGGAGCCTCATTATTGAGAACCATATCCTCAAGAGCATTTTTGGTGGATAAATGGCTTCAGTATTGCCTTAGAACCTCACCCTCCGGCATCGAGTTATGAGCAGCAAGTTTGCTATTGACTGAATGGATGCAATGCTGATATTTGGACTTTCGTTTTCCAAGCAGCCCCTGGACATTTATTCACCATGACTCTCATCCCTTATCTTTTTTCACTCATATTGGTTTCTCATGGGAAATGTACTATGGGAAGACAAATCACAGTGACTTTCTTGGCCAGATCATTTAATTAGCTATATATGCATTATCACCCCTCCATATTGCACCTATCTCAAGTTTGCTGATTGCATATAGTGTATTAGTGTATCCTCTTTCGCAGCTTGTAATTCTTCATAACAGTCAAACGCTAGGAGTCAGTAGCTATGCTTGATGTCCATCTTTCCTATATGACAATTCTCATCTCCCTGTTTACTTTGGCCTCGTCCATACGGAAAGCTAAAGTTCTACTCCCTACATCCCAATAGAAGAGTCACACTTTGACTAGACACAAAGATTAAGAAACGGGTTGAAAAAGGAAAGTAGGGGTAGTGTGGTCTTAACCAAAAAGGAAAGTGTAACTCGCGTGGGGTGGCCAAAAAAGGAAAATGTAACTCAACCACTGGGATGGAGGGAGTATTAAAATTGAAGGCTTACGCGTTGCCTTTGATCTTAATCAGCTAAAATGCCAATGATTTGAGTGTCAATAATGCGATGTTATGTGTGTTGTGTTGTGAGGAGAGGGGAGGGGAGGGGAGTCTCACAGGACCTATTCCTTCCCTGTCCATTGGTGGCATGGCATCTGTTAGTGGCAGTTTGGATTATTTGAGTTTCTTTGCTGTCCATAGACGAAGAATGCCACATTTAGCAAGGATAATGCACTTTAGTGTACTGTCTTCAGTGATTGGTCACTTTTCATGTCATCTCTAAGGGATTTAGCAATGGGCAATTAAGAAGGGGTGTCTGTAAAAATGGTGAGCAGACTGAAGCAAAGTTCAAAATTGATTTCGGTCATTTTTCCCTTTCTAATTCTTATAGTTGAATGTAAGCTCCTTCCTAATGTATATCTTTTCCTCATGCTTTTTCATTCTACCTATAACATTGAACAAATTTTCTTTTTCTAAAAACAGGCATGTCATTCACATGACGTAACTTGTTGCCCATGCTTCCCAGGTCCCTAAAAGTTTGGATACTGCAATTCTTTACACACAACTATGATCTGTGCTCTTCATTCCCCTTTTCTCAGATGAATGTAAAGACAAAGTCATAAAACCTACTTCAGTATCACAATCAGCTGATATTTTCCATCCATTCAAATAGAAATAAGATGGCTAAGATTCAGGAGCCTAACTTTCAGATTAAAGAGAATACAGCTAAACATACAACAAGTCCAGCCCCTAATCTATTGGGAGCACTGAGATTCCAACCTAAATCATAAGCCGAGTATTCCCTAAAACAACCAAATAACTGAGGTAAGGGTAAATAAGGTGAATGGGTCTCAAGTTCAAGGCTTCATATGATTCCAGATCCACCCATTACTGTGTTGACACAGTACTACTTCCTAATATCTTTCTATAAAGGTTTCAGAGAGGGTACTTCCCATAATTTACGTCTAATGGAGATCAGCTCAGAAGGGCGCCACGTGCATGAGATTCAAATCTGCAGATAACATAAGAAACTAAAGCGCATACACCACAATACCTTATACTAGTGATTGCCTACATTGAGCCACATGGAAAGAGCGTAATCAAGATGGGGAACTTATCATCCGATCTCTATATACCCCAAGAAAAGGCACAAAATATGTAGTTGAGAAATCCCCTAGTTCATTGCATAAATTCCGTTTACCGGCATTTAAAACTGGAACAATCAAATTAAAACCATGAAGTTAATGTTGATGTTCCAAGACAACAAATCATAGTGGTAATGACCATTTCCTATATCACATAAGTAAATGCTGCACAAATAAAAGCATAATTCATTGAATTTCTGCATTGCAATAACTAAAGAGCATTGAAATAATTATCTTACCAAAGGCTTTGGCGTTGGTGGGGTCATGGGTATTAACTGCCTCGACTGCTTAATAGCCAGCTCCTCAAGCCTTTGTGTCTTATCAGGTAGCTGCCAATGTTAAACATATAAGCTCCCTTTTCCCAGTAGTATTATTGTAAGTATGCTAAGAGGAGACGAATGCCAGTTACCTGAGGAATGGTGCGAGCATGTACTGGAGTCTGTGACAATGCCTCAGCCATGTTAAGACCAACTATAGTACTCGACGCTGTGGATGCTGGAGCAGCAACACTTGCATGATGAACAGCTGTGGCCCCGACACTACTGCTAACTATTGCAGGTACCTCAGCCAGAGCAGAGGTCCAACCCTCAAGACCAATGCCAGTAGGCAAGCTCTGAACAACCGTACTTAAACCAGGAGATGAAACTCGTCCTATAGCAGGAACTCCTTGCTTCTCATCAGTTCCGAGTGAAGGAAAATCCTTTTCGAATACAGCCTTACCCATTACATTGCTGACATTGGAAGCAGAGAGCACATTGTTGCTACCACTATGGTTGAAGTTATCAACATAGTTCGATTCAACTTCTCCTCGAGAAAATGATTCGTACGGTTTCCTGGATACCATTGACTGTGAACGCCTCAAAGTATTTTTTTCAACCCGACTAAGTAAGATGTTTGCCAAAGGGTCAGAACAGTCGGAATCCCAAAGGTCCCTGCCAACTGTCCTTTCTTTCTCTTTGTTACGGTTTTTGTCACGGTGACTTCGAGTAAAACTACTGTAAGGATGCTTGCTAGAACCATTACTGCCAGAACTACGCCTAACATTTGCGGAATTGCTTCGATCCAGAAACGCAGCAAGTGGGTTATCTTTGTCGATGGTGCTTCTAGAAGACCGATTTCTCAAAGAAAGCGCATCTAAACAATAAGAAACACCAGGTAACATTCAAGTTAAACACGGAAGAGGGAGAAAAGCAAGATTCACGGAAAAATGTCGCAACAAATTGACAAAAATAAGCAAACAAATTTTAACAACCTGAATGTGAAGAAGATGATATGATTCCACCAGTACATCTCAACCATTCTGGGATCAATGCAGGTTCACTTCTTTCCATCAGTACTAACCATTATCAGATTTTCATTCCCCAAACTCTCAACACAACTCCTCCGGTTCTTCTCAAATCCACCATCATTAAAAATCTAAAATTCTCAACATTTCTACTTGAACAAATCACCAACGTTTATATGGACCAATAACAAGTGCAAAATATGCAATAGCAAGTATTATTACTTTAATGCCAATACATCAATGGTAAAAACAAAAACTAAAAGGGCGACCCAGACTCTACACCTCCATCTTTGAGTGAAAGATGGATTAGCAGAAGAGCAATTGAATTCTCAGATGACCTTCATTCGTCTAAAAACTGAAATTCAGCACGATAAAACCTCTTCGGTAACAATGCCAGAACGTTTCCAAATCAATCACATAAAGCACAAAAAGCCGGCGAAATTATCAGACACCGTTGAGAATACAATCACCCTAAAAGACCTAGGAACAGAAATTATATCTAATTACGTCTATCTAACCAAAACAGTTAATAGGATCCACGAAACCCTAACCGTTTTCTGATAACCGCCACCAATGGGAAAAAGAAAACAATCAATATCTGTTTTGTGCGTTTTATGTTGTCAATGCGTACTAGCTGACCGGGAGAGAAGACGGCGAAGACGACGGCAACCGCGACGGCGAGTGAGATAGGGGCAGTGTTCTAGTAGTTAGGGCAGAATGATATAAAAGGGGAAGAAAGAGAGATGAAATGTGGGAGCGACAAGGGAAACGTATGAAGAAGAGACTCTTTGTCAAGAAATGAAAAATTATATGGGTTTTGTTGCAATTTATTAATAGAAGTTTTTATGTTTCATTTTCTTTTGTTGGTCGCCCAAATTAAGCCTACAACCAACCAACTTCCTCTTCAAATATTTATTAGGGCTCATATAGTGTTAGGTATGGTGTACGGTACGGTACGGTAGGATCTTACGAAATTTTGTAGGATCTTACGAAATTTTTGATATATATGATGGCCCTCGATTGATACGATTCACTCAAAGTGAATATATGATATTTTTGTGAAATTTATTTTACTGAAATTAAAAATTATTATGTCACTTTTAAGTATCATCGTTTATTGGAAATCATTACATATGCATATTATCTGGTGATTCGAAACCACCAAATAATTTTCCAGTATAAGCATGACATGAATGGCCCATCTTCTAATTATGCTTTCTATTTTACCATATTGAGTTAAATAATGAACAAAGGAAATTTCAATTTTTAGTATGGATAATTATATAATGTACAAAAATTATAGGTATTGTGTTCTTCTACACATCTATAATGAACATAACTCCTTTTCTAGTGTTGGTACATTACATCTCACTCATTTTCATGTGACATCTTGTTTAGAAATAATATCTATAACATCACCTCTGAATAAAAATAAAGATAGGGTAGAAAAGGAAAAAATGCATGTATGCAATTTCGTGGTAGAACAGGATACGTACACCTACTCATTTATTGATTTCGAATTTTTATAATATTTCTTTTTAAATTTATTTTCTAATTTCTTTTGATTGATTCATGACTAAGGTTTTATGTATGATTTCCTTAGCAAAGCAAAGGAGGATGCATAATTTATAGTATTCTACCAATAAGTTCGATTTTTCTGTTTGAAATTCACGTGACTAAACTAATAGCATGCATTTTTTGAAGCTCAGGTTACACAATTTCAATTATTAAAAACTATATTGAAAATATAACACATATTACATTATTTTGATTTAGAACATGTAAGCTTATAGCAAATACTTTTTATTGCTTTACAAATTTTCAATTATAGTGCATGTAAGCTTATGTTAATCTATCACCTTTCATTGTTCGAGGTTGCAACCTAATCATCTTTAAAGTGAATTACTCAAAAATCAACGATATTGACATTAAGAGATCAAAGTTTGTAGTATCGAAATGGTAAGAGGGAGGTTTGGGGGATGTTAAACGTCGGAGGACGTAGCTAACAAGGAAAGTGAGCCTCCTGTAAATAGATAACAATGTGCGATTTAGTGGTACAATACCTCTCTTATTTCAAATAAGTCATGAGTTCGAATTATGTCTGGGATAAGTGTGTGAAATCACTAAAAATTTCATTTTAAAAGGACGGAAGAAGAAATTATGATTTGAGAAATAATAAAATAAGTACTTAAATTTCCTGCTATTCCTTATCTTCTTAGCCTCCCTAAAAAACTTATGGCTTGACCTCATGTAGTGTCCCAAAATCGAGCTCAATATACCTACGGTTTTAAAGCATTACTAATAAACAAATACAAAATATTCAATATACTCCTATATTAAAATTCAAGCATAATATTCAAATGATAAACCTTCAAAATAATAATTATTTACTTAAATCATGTTCCCCTCTAACATATTAGAGATTAGTGGAATAAACTTCAGTTATTCAAACATAAGAAGCAAGAGCGCTAGACTCTACTATCACCTTAGCTAAACCAACTATTTTATGTATTATTTGAAAAACAAAAGTATAAAAGGGATGAAAGACCGATGCTCAATAAATTTATACACAAGTCTCTTCGGTTACTAAGAAGGGATTGACGCTTAAATAAAATGACATTTCACAAAGATATATATATATATATATATTCAAATCAGAGTTCTCAAAAGTTTAGAATAAGCTATGAACATAGCTTTCAAACGTATCTCAATATTAGAGTTTTATCATAATCAACGAAGGAATAAAATCAATAGATAAATATTTCAAATATCAGGATGATTATAAAAATCATCTCATTAAGCGACCCGCCAATCAAATTAATAAATATTATATCAAAAATTGGTGTATGATGCAAGGTTTTCAGAAAATATTATGCTTAAAGGGTAATTTTCGTCCCAATATGTATTTACCCTAGTAATATTACTAGGCCTAATGACAATATCAACCAATGTACTTTCACTCTAATTTTAAATTTACCATCGTGGTTTGTCTATTATTATAATTTTAAAAGTGCTACTTTCGTTAGCTTTCCATCCAAAATCTAACAGAAAAGATGGCATGAATATTATTGTCCATTTCGATTCAAACGAAATATCTACGTGGAAAATAAACAGTTGAAGTTAATTTGAAAATGATGTATTAATTTAATTTAAAAGTTGAATATAAGTATTTCAAACAAATATGAAATATTATCGATTTGGTCTAAATTTTATTTTTTGTTTAAACTTTGTATAAAAACTCTACTTTGATAACATATTAAAGTCTGATATTTTATCTCTTAGTCGATTGAAAATGAAAGGAATAGTTTCAAAATCATTACGAAATTACTTGCAATCCTATTTCCGACCCGATATGGGTTTCAATGTCACAATAGTCGTAAGGTGTTTTAAAAGGAATTTGATATCTCAATTTGATTTTGATTGATGCATGGTGACACAGGGTGGATACGGCTCGCACCACTTGAGGCCAGTTCGTGGTCGAGTCAGTTTAGTCATAAGCTGTCCGAATTTAGACATAGCTAGTATGACAACCTGTGGGACTCGTAGACTCATAGACCCTAGCTAGTTCCGTCTTAAAAAGGAAAGCATCCCTTCCCTTCCCTCATGACCAAGCTAATCTGCTCGAGTTTTCAGCAGAGAAGAAGCCTGGCCTCTTTCGGCCTGAAATTGAGCATCTTTGAGCACTTCACACAAGGAAAAAGGAGCAGCGAAAAAGAATTAAAGGTACAAAAAACCATCATAAGAAGAACCTATATTGGTACGCATTAACAAAAATTATTATTTGATTTCTTGCTCGTTACAAGTACGCGTTAATAAAGTCTAAGTTTTGTTATCTTAACACAAAGAATTTGATTATATTTGATTTCTTGCCGTTCCCTTTCTAATATGCTTTAGTAACAACAAACCAGGGAATTGCGGTGCAAGCTCTAGAATCCTCTCAAGCCTTTATACTTGTGTAAATCCTACATTGTCTGTCTCTCCATCTCCACGTTGAAACTATACTCAGGTACTGCCTCGATTTCCACATCAGGCTGATGGAAATTGAAAAAATATGTTACAATTAAGAAAAAATATCAGGAAGAAAAATTAAGAGTTAGGCATGCAAACAAATGACAATACCATATGGATGTTACCTGCCACAGTTGTAATAGGCGCCACAATAAAAAATCAATCATCATTACTAAGCAGAAAAGCTTGCCCGCCCAAGAACCACATGTCAGGTACCTAGAACAAATTAATATGCCAAGGAAGCTTAAAATTAATGTACGAACGAACCATCCAAACAAAATTTATCTTTAAGCATAAAAGCATTAAACACCCAAGCTATAAATTGCATATAGATTGCCATTGAGCACAGCAAATCCATGTTCGGAGTAGCAAATACAGTGATTATTACAATTGTAGTTTACAGTGCCATGCAAAATAAACACAGCATATGCATTTCTTATGCACCTATCACTCAGTTCGACGAAAAAGAAGACCAAATCCACAGGCATACCTTAAGAGTCGTTCTAAAAGATTCTGATTGGGACATCTTAAGGCACGGTCATATACAATCTCCGTTCTTTTGGCAACATCATGCCAGCTGTACAGTTTTTTCATCTGCGGAAAATAAGAGTGAAATATCAACAGAACAAAGTGGTGTCTATACAGAGGAGTGAATGTATTTCGGAAAAAACACTTACATGGAAGTGCATAGCTTGTGGATCAATCTGTGGAAGTATACATAATGCCTTTTTGATTGCTTGAACCATGTCATCAGGATCTGGCTTTGCAAGAACAATCATATCATCAGGTAGAACCTAACAACAAAATGAGAACGCAATAAGAAAGCAGAAAAGATGAAACAGAATAATTACCAAATGTACTTAGTTAAACACATCAGCTAGAAGTCACTACCTCCCAACGTTCTTGGCTACTTCAAATTTAAATCAGCTTTAATAAATCACTTTCTTAATATAACCCAAACCATTCCAAGTATTTACTCCTTCAAGCGCACAAATAATATTTAATTATATAGAAGGGTTATAAGCAACGATTATAACAAAACGAAAGAATATAAATGCATTTATTTATTTATTTTAATTGAAGAAGAATAATTAGAAGAGAAACGAGAACGATATAGTGAAGGCGGATAAGATGTGCACTAAGAGCCCAAAAGGCCCAAAAAAAAGAGAAAAAGCTGAAAAGAACTAAAAGGAAAAAAAGATAAATTCTAGCTAATAGTAGCTTTCAGATCCCTAGCCAAATATGCTAAAGACAAACCCTGAAAAGCCCCCAAACTCCTCGCCCAAAGTGAAGCCTAATAGGTTATCCTTCCCCACAAAAGGGAAAACGACAATGCCTTACCTTTATATATCCAAGAATTCCTCTGCCCAAATGTTCCACAACGGAATTAACGCAACCCATATAACCGAAGCATCCTTACCACGACCAAAACCCACATGCCAAATCGAGCACACTTCCAAAATTGTTTGAGGAATTCCTCCTCCCCCCCAATTTGCAAACAGCATGCCCAGGGCAATGCACGAACAGGTGCTCGTGAGACTCACTACTGGCCATGCAAAAAACACACATTAGAGGATAAAGCTTTATTAGGACGTCTACGTTGCCTCCAATCATCTTGTTATAGAATAAGAGTGTTTACCTAATAAGAGCATAGTGGAGGGTTAGGGTGTCTACAACTTTTTCCATCACATCTCTCTCTTCTCTTCGGTCAATCTCATGGTAATCAGAGCCTCGCTTCAAACATTGCTGTGCTGATATAATCTTTATTTCTTCCCTCTTTTCTTGTCTTTCTTTTTCGTTTCTTTTTGCTTCCATTGGGACGCTTCATTGTTTAGAAGCGGACTGAGTCTGTTTGTTTGTATTTGAGTCAACCAAGAGTGTCGAATGATTCTTAGAGTCGCCCAAGGGTGCACGGGCGGTGATTGAAGGCCTTATTTGGCGTATTGCATATTGTGCGGGATTGTATTGCGAAGGGCATAGTGACATGGTTCACAAGTTAATCCCATCTTGATCTGCAGTATCTGATTCGGTGCTTAGTTTTTCACTTTGAACAATTTTTCTGCGGCGTTTGTTTGATCTTCACTATTTTTTGAGACAATTTTGTCAAAAGTGCACTGTTAGGACTTAGGAATAAGGATTATTAGTGTTTCTGCTATGTCGTCTACCGAGGATATAGAGGCTGTTTCTGCAGTTATTTCCACCTCAAACAAACTTAAAGATTAGAAGCTGGACGGACATAAGTATCTAAAGTGGCGAAAAGTGGCGCTTAAAAGTATCGCTGGGCTCGGTAAGGGTGATCACCTTTACAACTAAAACGGGTACTGATACTAAGGCAATGGATTCAAGATGATGCATTTCTATATGGCCAGATGTTAAATTCTATGATTGATAGTTGTTGCTGTTTAGGTGTCTCACACCTAAACTGTTAAGGAACTTCGGGAGTACTGAATCGACTACATGACTTGTTCGATGATGTGCTTCATCAGAATCAGGAGGATCAGATTGTAACTCAATACTTTGCAGATTATAAGAGGTTGTCACAGGAGTGAGCACTTTACTTCCTATTAGTGCGAATGTTCAGCAGATGCAGGCACAACGTGAACAGCTTCTTCTTATGAGTTTTTACAAAGTTTGATGCGGCTCGTTTACAGATTCATCTGATAAGGATGTCGATTCCCTTTCGGATGTTTTTTCTCGTGTTTTGCGTGCTTCTCTTAACCCTACCCAGGAGTGTGGCGGTACTAGTGAATCTTCAGCACTTGTGACTCATCATGTATGGGGGTAGAGGTTATGACGGTGGTGGTCGTGGTGGCCGTAGAGGTGGTAGAGGGGTCGCGATGGAGGTTGCAGTGGTCATGGTGATGATACTCAAGTTGTGGTGACCTTGGGCATGTGTGGCACAACTCTTGGAAACGGCATAAAATCTCTTCGATTTGCTGTTGTTGCTTCCAATCTTGATCTTGTTGCTCAGTCATTTCAGCCTGCCGACGGGTAGATGATTATGATGTCTGATGAGGAGTACGCTCGCTAAACACAGTTTCGGGTCTGTTAGCAGTCATCTTCCTCTTTCACTGCTACTCTGGTTCACACAGGTAAACCAACTGCATGTCTCTCTTCCTCCAGTCGCAAATGGGTAATTGATTCTGGTGCAATCCATCATATGACCGGTGATACAGGGACCCTATCCTCATTGACCCCTTCTACATTGCCTAGTGCTACTTTAGTTGATGGCTCTCTTGCTCCAGTTAAGGGTAATGGTATTACTTGTCTCTCCCCATCTCTGGCTTTGTCATCTGTTCTTTATCTTTCTGGTTCATTCAATTTGTTATCCATCACTAAGCTCACACGTGAATATAATTAGTGTGTCTAATTCCATCCCAACTCTTGTGTTCAGAATCTTTCAACGAAGAGGATTAATGGTAGGGCAATGAGTCCGAAGGACTTTACTTTCTGGAATTTGTTCCTCCATCGGTTGCATTGTTCAAGTGTTATTTCTATTATTCCTTGCTGGCTATATTGCCGCTTGCGTCACCCACCTCTCCCAAGTCTGAAGAAGTTTTGTCCCAGTTTAGGATTTTTGTCTACATTAGATTGTGAAGTGTGTCGGTATGCTAAGCATCAACATGTTTCATTTATAGGGTCAATAAAAGGGCGAATGGCCCATTTGAGTTGGTACATTCTAATGTTCGGGGCCCAAGTCCAATTCTCTAGTATAACTTGGCTTTACTTAATGAAAAATCATTAGAATTATTCTATCTTTTGTGCTTTTTGTGCCTTCAATTAAAACCCATTTTGGTTTGTCTACAAAGAATCCTTGAGTTAAAACCCATTTTGGTTTGTCTACAAAGAATCTACTCACTGAGAATGCAAAAGAGCATTTCTCCGCTCCTTACTCCTCATTCATGCAAGAACATGGCATGATACATGAATCCTCTTGTTTAGATACACCTCTGTAAAACGGGGTTGCAGAAAGAAAAAGTTGCCACTTAATGGAGACTGGCAGTGCTCTTGGGTTCCAAATGCGGGGGCCCAAGCAGATCGGTCTACTGGAGTGTTGATGGCATGTCATCTTCTTAATCAAATTCCCTTCTCAATTCTTCAGGGGAAGATTCCGTACAGTACCTTATTTCCTTCCAAGTCATTGTTCTCGATGCCTCTGAAGATATTTGGATGTGTATGTTTGCTCATGATCATCATCCTCATATAACATAACTAAATCCTAAAGCCCTGTCGTGTTTTCTTAGACTATTCTCGTTCTCAAAGGGCATACCGGTGTTTTTCCCTAGGCTTGAATCGCTATTTGGTCTCACTGGATGCCACATTCTTCGAGTCCCAGCCTTTCTATCCAACGTCGTCATTTAAATTATCAATCTAGACTTCGATGACTTTTTTGTTTATCATATTGTTCATTCAGAAGTCGAAAATTATTGCTTTCCCTTTTGTGGGAGAAGATCAATTTGCAGTCTTCTCTTTGGGCTAGGAGTTTTGGCGCCTTCCGGGGGCTTGTCTTTGGGAGATTTGTCTAGAGATTGGAGAGCTGCTATATAGTAATTTGTGCGCTTTCGTCTTTATTTTTTTTTTGTCCTATTCACGAATTACTCTTGACGTCCGTGTGATGAACTCAATTCTACACCTCCCGATCAAGTCTCTACTGAGCCAGTCCCCTCATCTGCAGATCCAAGCAACAGTGCATCTCTACCATCACCTTTAGATATTCAGATTGCTCTTCGAAAAGGTACTCGTAGTTGTACTCAACATTCCATTTCTGATTTTGTTAGTTATTATGGTTTATCTACTTCTACGTGTTCTTTCATTGGTTCACCTGAGTCTTATCCCATTTCTAAGTCTGTGTCTGATGCAGTGGCTCAACCTGGTTGGAGGAAAGATATGGCAGAGATGCGTGCACTTGAGTGCAATCAGACTTGGGACTTCATCTCTTTGCCGGATGGTAAGTCCGTAAGTGTAAGTGGATATATACTGTTAAGGTAAATCCAGATGGTTCTCTAGCTCATCTCAAAGCACGTTTGGTTTCTAAGGGTTCTGCACAACGATAAGGTGTGGATTGTTTTGACACATTCTCAGCAGTTTCTGAGTTGGGGTCTGTGAGGTTACTTAGTTCTCTTGCTGCATCTAACCACTGGCCTCTCCACCAACTAGATGTGAAGAATGCTTTTCTTCGAAGTGATTTGCAAGAAGAAGTTTATATGGAGTAACCTCCTGGATTTGTTGCTCAAGGGGAGTTTGGGAAGGTCTTTAAACAGAAGAAGTTGCTATATGGCCTAAAACAATCGCCTTGAGCCTGGGTTGGAAGACTTAGTGAGGTGGTGGCAGAGTTTGGCCTCATTAGATGCAGGAGTGATCATTTCTTTCAGTGTTCTACCGTCAATCAAGTGTCGGATGTATTCTTTTAGTGATTTATGTTGATGATATGGTCATTATCTGTGAATATAGCACATGTATTCTTGCACTAAAATCCATCCTTTGAGAGAGATTTCAAACAAAGAACTTGGGGAACTTGAAGTATTTCTTGGGATTTGAAGTAACTCAATCGAAAAAGGGCATTGTTCTCTCTCAAAGAAAATCTGCGCTTGATATGCTTAGTGAAACGGGGGTGTTAGGGGCAAGACCCGTCGAGAACCCTATGGATCCAAATGCAAAGCTTAGAGCCGACGATAGTGAAGAAATAGTTCATCCGGAGAGGTATGGGAGCTGGTTCGCAAGCTGAATTATTTGGCTGTGACTAGACTAGACATTGCATTTGCGGCAAGTGTAGTCAAGCCAATATATGCCATCTCCACGATCTACTCGTTGGGAGGCTGTGATGAGGATCCTTCAATATCTACTCGATGGGATTGGGCTGGGTATTTCAACTCTTATGCAGTTATGGTGTGATAATCAAGCGGCTATGCATATTGCATCGAATCCGGTATTTCATGAACGCACAAAGCATATTGAGGTTGATTGTCACTTCATTCATGAGAAGATTCAACAACAGATTATTGCCACGGGATATATCAAGTCCGGTGAACAACTTGTTGATGTGCTTACCGAGTCCTCGGGTGGAAATAGGATGTGTAATATTTGTAACAAGCTGGGCATGCATGATATTTATGCTCCAGCTTGAAGGGACGTAATAAGAGTCGAGTGGAGGGTGCCAAGTGTAATATTGTATAGTGAAATATACATAAATCCCTGGCCAAACATGTTTTGGTTACCGTTTCTACAACTCTTTCTATCACGTCTCTCTCTTCTCTTCTGTCGATCTAAAGTATTCAACCGGATAAGAACAAGAGACCAAGCGAAGAGTTGATATTTGAAATTTCGGACTTCCAAATAAAAGACCATAGAGAAAAATCATTCCGGACTTGTTGTTGAAGGCGGATTCATAAGAATGCCTTAGCCGAGACCGAGAAAAAACCAGATGATTCAAGATCCCAAAACCGCCAATCAGGACTGCCATAATGAATGAAACTAACGAAACCGGACGACGAATAAAGAATCTCGGCAATCGAATTGGATTCTGTTTAGTGGTGTAAGTAACTAGGATGGAGAAACAATATATTAGCAAGTATAGATAATAACAAATCCTAATTCCTACCACTGGGACACCACCAACACATGTGCGGATATTGAACTTCCAAATGAAAGAATATACAGGAAAAACAATCTGGATTTGAGAAGAAAATCGATGACTCAAGAACCCAAACCCGCCTATCAGGACTACCAGTAGGAATGAAACTGGAGAACAAATTAAGCATCTCGGTAATCTAATTGGATTCTGTTTAGTGGTGTATGTAGCTGAGACGGAGAAAGAATATATTAACAAGTAAAGATAAAAACATATTTTCATTCCTACCTCTGGGACACCTCCAACACGTGTGCTGACGGTCAGTAATCCGCAACTAGCAGCCTCCAGTATGGCTATGCAAAATGCCTCTGTTAGAGAACTGCCAAAAATACATAGAAACCTAGTAAAAACATTATAGGTTACTAAAAGTACCAAATGTAACAAAGCAAAAGAAAAGCCATTCTAGAGTCTAGACCCTAGAACAGGGAAGACTTGTAGCAAAATTATTTTGCCAATATATACAATATTAAGATATGTGACAATTACTACAGGTTAAATAATCATTTGTATTAGAAGCTAAAAGAACTCTGTTCTTTCTCTCCATCTGCTGAGACCCTTATCTCGTCACTCCTTTCTCTACCATCTCTTCTCTACCATCTTTGTCCCCTAAACTACTTGCACAATGACCACATTCTACTTTCACTCGTTCCTCCTGATCCTACCCCCAATCATTAATCCACCGAACCTAAATCTGAAACCAATATCTCTTGAGCTCCAGTGCATATAAGACAGGGTCAGCAGCTCTTGTCGACCTTGTGGCTCCAACTGCTATTAGTGCAGATAAGTTACATTTACTTTTATTTTTATGTTTTGAGAAAAGACATGGCAGTTGTAATGTCTAAGATGAAAGAGAAAGAGAGATATTTCAAAAGGAGAAAGCACTCAGATAAGTGTAGATGATAAAGTAGGAGCAAAAAATTAAGTGAATCCATCATTAGGGTTCATAATAAGTAAAAATGTTGCAGGAGGCTTTTTTAGCTGAAAGGAAGGGATGAATCCCTATCCAGACAAAACCACAAAACTCCCTCCAAAGGAAGACATGTTGCGTTATTTCTTCTCAAGACTGCATATTTTGTTCCACACGAAAGCCAATTGAGGCTAATTTTGCCATGGGAGCTCTACTCAAGACTGCATATTCTGTCTATTTATGTGAACATCAAACCACAAAACAGCAGTCAGGCAAAGAATGAATGACCATTTTTCTCTACGGTAAGAAAAGTGCAGTCTGCAAAATTTGTTTGAGAACCATATCTTCAACAACTAGTGTTCACTTTATTATTTTTTTAAAGCGGTTGAAGGTAATTGCAGTTATATACACAGAACCCTGCTAAGAGATTGCTCAAAATTGGAATATGAGTAAAAGCTAGAGGAAATGGAGAGTCCAAACTAAAGGAGGGTCCAATACAAACAATGGAATCACCAATACCTATTCAAGAATATATGGCCAGAAATCAAGACTGATCGTACTTTAGCATGTGGAACTGCACCCAACATATCAACTCGATCTTGAAGAGAGTGCTTCTCCCTCATCTCTTCCAGACGTACTCTTTTAGGCCCATCTCCTCCAACAATGAAACGAACCTTGAGACATGTTTCTAGATGAGAAACAAAATGAAATAGAGAAACGATAACATCTACAGATAGCAGATATAGCAACAGTTTCATGATTCTTTGAAAAAGAAAACTAAAAAAGATTTACGAGAAGTGATATAGTGCGTGGTCGAACCAGCTATTTAGTCCTAGGGCTACGAAGTACAATGGACATATTCTACATATAAAGCCAAAGCTTGAAAATGTGAAGCTTCAATAATACGAGAAGTATCTGATTCTACAACTCCCTCACTCCCTCTTGCACAACCATAAATAAATTTTTGTCAGTCACATAGCTTAATTAACAATAAAAGTTTTTTTATTTTTTTTTATTTTTGCAGTAAAGCAATACTTGCAATGTTTGTTACAAACAAAGATCAAGTAAAAAGATATTTAGAGTCAGATCAAAGATGCGATATATGATGATATTGCACTGTTCACTATTTGAATATGAGTGATATGAGTTTATGAACTAAAAGACTAAATTGCCCTCATGATGTGAAAGATTTGAATGTGATGTGAGGAGAGAATGTGATGTGAAAAGTTTGAATGTGAGGAGAGAGAATATGATGTGAAAGGTTTGAATTGATTTGTGGGAATGTATGGATAGGGGTAATAGATGAAAAGTGTTTGATATTTATTTGTGATGTTGGGTGATATTTGAGTAAGATATTAAAAATATATGAAATATGTTTGATGTTGAGATATTGAAATGTTGTAATATATCTGACTTGTGATCTGAGCCTAAGTCATACTAGAAGTAGAACATATATAAGTATTATAATATAACTATACTTCTACAATATGATGCGTTAAATATAATTAAATCAAATGATTGCTACGCGTATATAATTATATTACAATGATTGTCACCTCGGTTCGACTCTCTAAAAGAATATAGGATGAGCTATCAACTCGTATTTATTATATATTATATATGCATATACTACGTCAGTCGTTGTTCCCTCCATTTGGAACGGATGGAGTCTTTTTCATCAATTAGGACTCGGGATTTTATATATCAAGACTTTCGCATGACCCCTTATTTCTTAATTTTATTGTTCTTACCTATCTTGGTTACTTAATTAATGACGAATGGTCGTTCAGGCGAGCGATCACTTCATCAGAATTGCGAGGATCAAGGCGAACATCAAGTTATCTCCATTTGCATGTTTGGCGAGCAAGAGGATGGCGCACCTGATTTTGTTGGATAGTAGCGATCAAGCAACAGACTAGCGAGCAAGTGAGCAAGCAGCGACTCAGTTGACGACAACCAGAATCCTTAACGGACGAGGAGAAGCATCGTCCAGATCTGGACAGATTTACTTTCCTTATTTTCATATAATAATTCTGAACTCAATTAGCATGAAAGAATACAAGAACCAAAATTACAATGAATCTCGGCCATGATTCACTATAATTTCAATAATTTGAATTGCAATTCAAGAATTTGGCACTTCCTAAATTGCAATAACAAACAAATTTAGAATCAAACTTGAGAGCTCTTCAAATAATTCAAGAAAAATAATACATAACTTGTTTAGAAATTTAAGACATACAAAGAGTTAACAAGTAAAGCAACAAGATAATAAATAAGATTACAATAATTTGTTATTTTCAATCCCCAAAATCAATTGTTAAAGTGCCTTTGCCCAAGAAAAAAGTAAGATTTTTCTCCCTATTTTTGACTAGCAAGAGATGTAGAACAAACCCTAACCAAAAGACCTTATATAAAAAAATCCTAAAAAACTGATTGTTCAGCTTCCCGTAAGGGCGCCTAGCCCCGGGCCTAGGCTCAGTGTAAGAATTAATTCGGACAGAAAAACAGACCTAGGCTCAGTACAAAATGGAGCTCAGAAGCAGCCTAAGCCTAGTACGAAAATTTTGCACTTCTGATTAGGGCCTAGGCCTAATTCACTTCTCCAGCAATTTTCATAATTTACATTCTACACCCTCTAACTTCTTTCTTTATTCTTTCACAGCTGCAACTTTCTTTAACCTATGCCAATCTGCTCCAAAAGCTAATCGCTTTTGTCAATTGATCTCAATTACCTAAGATATCAAAACACAATTAAATTATACTACAAAATAATGAGAATAAGACAAACATTAAGCTATTATGAATACAAATGAATGAGCAAGTACTCATTCATCACATGTGCCTAATCTAGGTTTGAAATTTTATGGAGTGATTGAGTTCTCACTTAAAATATATTTCAGTTGGTGTATAATGATCACTCAATGTGCATCCAAGGATAATAAATGTTGGAGAGGCACTTGCACAAAATGATTGAGGGTATAAGTGTTTGAGTTGGAAGAATACTTCTAGGATATTACACACTTAAAGACTAAAAAATTTATCTGATGATAGGAATAAGTCTTTAATGCTTTAAGATCTCTCTTATTCTTTAATTTTCTGGGCTTCTCCAAATTTGCTTCAATACTCCAAGTTTTCTATTTATAGAAGTAATAATTGTGTCGTTATCGTTTTTAACTCCAACATTAAATTTGAATTTTAATTTAAATATTTGCATTTAATGCTTGTATTTAATGTTGAGTTGATAAATCGTAAATATGAAGTAGCTCATCCATTTAGCGGTAATGCAAGATGAGAGAAAAGTACTACAAAAGAAATATTAGATATGTATAGGTACTTTTTTTTTATAATTAACTTACTAAAACGGGTTAAAATATGGTGGATAAATTACGAATATCGAGATGAAAGAGACGAAAACTTTATCTCAATACTGATACTCAGGGTTTTAATTTTGTTATTAAGCAGTTGGATGCTTAAGCATGTGACAGGTTGCTTAAGCTAGTTACTTAAGTTGAAAGAATTTCAAAGCCTAATTACTTAAGCAAGTGATATTCACCACTGGTTCAGCAAGTTCATTTCATAAAGTCTTTAAGCAATCCTTCTTTAAGTTGCTTCAGCTTCAGTTTCTTCTTGTCTACTTAATTGGGTGGACTTTTGAACATAAATTCAAGAAAGGCTTGAGTAGTATATACAGAGTTATAAGCAAATTAATTAAAGAGAGATCTATTGCAAAATACTTGGGTGACTTTAGGAGTCAATACTTAAAATACCAAAAGAGGGGTGCTAAATGAATCTAAGAAATGTGTTTAAGCAAATAAAATGAGTGTATTCAATACTGGGCATTGATAGCATGAAGCTATCTGTTACAATGTTGACATATCCTTATAATTTACGACTTTATAATTTGGAAGTTTATGCCCCATGATTATACAAATAAAAATGCTTTCTCACCTGATAATGTTACTACAGACAGAAGACTTCTTGAAGACAACAAGACTTGAAGACAGAAGCCTTGAAGACAGAAGACT
>JAOWAN010000043.1:7513021-7530873 GCA_028566635.1 Lobelia cardinalis
CGATTTAACAATTTCAAGTTAGCAAGCTATGTTTGTTAATTTGAACACATTACCTTCTCCAATCAGATGAGCTGAACTTGCGCATGAGGAAGGGAAAACCGAAAATTTGCCGGATTTGTTTTCCAAATTAATTTCCACACGTTGAATTTTTTTCCAAGTAAATTAAGAATTCTACGATTAATTAGTTACTAATTCTATTATATATATTTTTTAGGTTTAGGTTTAGATTTAGATCTAGTTTTGTATTATAAATAGAGGTCTAGGTTGTACGTATTAAGGGTCCTTCTTTGCCCCTATTTTGAAACCTATTATATTTTATGATCTCTTCTCTTATTATTTTCTCCCCATTATTCGTAGTGTAAGGATTAGCTCGATTTGACAATTTCTAGTTAGCAAGCTATGTTTGTTAATTTGAATTGTGTGTCCATGAATTAAGATTGACAACATTAATTTTTGGCGCGTAATCACTATCCATCAATTTAATTGCTTTATTAGTAGGGATAAACTTGATTTGACAATTCAAGATTAGCTTGAATTGCGTGTTCTTAAATTAAGATTGACGACCTTAATTCTTGACGCGGAATCGCTTTCCATTTATTTACTTGCTTTATTAGTTTAAATATTGTTAATAGAATTTGGGATTGACGACCCTAGATTCGTTTAACAATTTTAGTGGTTAGTTAGTTTTCTTAAATCATAGTTTATTTTGTATACTTAGCTTAAAATTGAGATTAATTATTCGGTACTTATTGAGTTTTTATTCGACTATCCTCGTGGGATCGACTTGTACTTATCATTATATTATTTATGTGACCGCGTCTTCTTGCACGTATCTTTTCTCTATTGAAAATCTCACATCAATTATGAAAAATCTATCAATCTCAAAATACAAAAACACCATGGGAGGCTCTCAAAGTTGTGAAGGCCTTGATCTCTCCGACTATGGATCTAATTCCGACTCCGATCAGTACAAGAAAGACGACGACCTTGATTCCAAATTGAAATCACTCAAGCTCAAATAATCTTCCCCAAACGCCGCAGCATCGGGGGTTTGGATGTTGAAATCTTTTGAAACCCAGGACACCGAACAAGGATGATGCCCTCCCCTTCATTCTTTACTTAATATCTCTCAAATTTGGATTTACCTCTTGGTAACATCTTACACAACACTTTTGATTCTGTCCGTCGAGGATTCCGACGACAAATACACAAGCGCGCTTCAACGAAATCTCGAGGATAAGCGGATGAAACACACACGTACAAATGCACACTGTTTCTCTCTCTCACTCCTCTCTGGATCAATAGCTGCGGTGGTGCTCCATCCTTCCGTAAAGTAAAACCAGGAGATTAGCACGCACCTCGCTTCTGTTATATGGTCGGATTCTCCCTATTTCAATGGGGTCGGATTCTGTTATTCCGACATGGGAAGAAGGGTAATTGTTTTTTTTACCCTTTAAATTTGGTCAATTGCTAGAGTAAACGGTCAAAAGTAATGATTGACTAACGGAGGGACTATTTATTGCCACATCTTATGAACTTATACCAAAATCAGTCCTTTTCAAAGATTACGGACGATTGATGAAAAATTGAAAAATTTATGCACCATTTGTGAAGTTAATCCTAAAGTATAATTCTATATTTGTAAAATGTACATTGAAAAATCTTTTTGAAAAAAAAAGGGAATATAAGCTAACAAAAACTAAAAAAATATATTTTCTTTGTCCTGAAATAAATGATAATTTTATTTTATTAAAACTAAAAATTATCACTTATTTTGTTTTATTAAAACTAAAAATTATCACTTATTTTGAAACAAAAGAATCATATGTTTCAACCATTAAATTATAAATGAAATTGTGTCACGCCTCACTTCTCAATAGAAGAGGGAGGGAGTCGTTGTGAAATGATCATTTTTTTTTTTTTGTATGACCGTATAATAGTATGTGTACATTATACAATTATGTGGCATTATTGAAATTAAATTATTATAAAGTCAGCGACCACAAAAGGTAAACTTTAAGGAGCAAGAATAAGGTACAAGATTAACGAATAACATAATAATATTAGAGCTTACACATATTTAGTGGAAACTAGTCCACTGCAAGAATGGTGATTGTTTATTATGAAACAATAACTATTATCGTTCTCCAATTACATTACTAAAGTGACATAATTTTCGTTTTTTCAAGGATTTTATAATTTTTTTAATTTTTTTCGTTTTAATCCTTACAAAATAATATATTATATCATTAAAAATCGAGTTGCTCAAACCTTAGATAATTTTTGTGCATTTGATATTAGTACACTAAGTAAGTATGTGTTCACGAGCACATGGTATATTAAGAAATGTGGAACTAAATAGAAAGTTGAGGGAAATGCGAATATAATCAATGATTCATACCGTTTCAATTTAATGATAAAAAATTTGACACTGCCCTAGTATCAAATTAATAATGCACTTTTTACTATAGATTATTCAAAGCGAATTTATATCAACTTTCACTTGCTTTTTTCACTTGACATTTTTTATTTGCTATACACATGCACACACTTGCAAGAAACTTTCAAAGCAATATATTCATTTTATTCGAGGAATTAACATACACAAAAGAAGGATTATTTCACAAGAGAAAAACAAACAAAAAGAAAATTTCAATTTTCAAAATTTGAAATGATACAAATGTATATCACTTTTGAGATGTAAACTTTTTTCAATAGAGTACCGTAATACATTTTCAAAATTTTCATGCAATTTTTTGCCAACTAACGTTTAAATCAAACACGTCCAAAATTAACGTTTGGTAAGACATATACTACCAATTACTTCGTACAAGACAAATACGGAGCGAACGACAGGTAAGATGTGCGGACATGCTATCAATTACTTCGTAAAAAATAAGTTTAGATTGACTGACAGTAAGATATGTATGCAACACGCAAAATTAATAATATCAGTTCAAATTCAAAAAAGTTCGATCATGCTAAATTACCATTATTGACAGCTATATAAAAGACATATAGAAATTCTCAATTGATATAACTGCAACCTAATTATGCCGTTGAGATTGTCTTTTTCCTTTTCAGATACGTTGAAAGAATTATATTTTGAAGAGTGTCAGTCGAATTTAGTATCGAAGTATCTAGATTGTATATATATATATTTCTATATAATTTTATAATCTTAAAATAATCATATATATATTTTTTTGCATAGATATTCATTAAATTTGATTGACACAAAATTAATTAAATAAAATATTATTCATTTTCATTTTAACTTGGACACTTTTTGTTTGTAAAATCAAAATACCATATAAGTGACCTTGTACTCCATATCCTTTTTAAATTTTTTGGTTGCTAATTATGATATAATAAATGGGGCCCACAAATAAACCAATACCCTTTACTATAATTGTATTTCTTTTTGTCAAAATTTAGAAAAAGGGCACTTCATGAAAATTCAATTATGCCCACGCGGATTACTTAGGACATGAACTTTTCCTATAAAATACCAGTCATACTATACAGTACAAAAGCCCAAATACTATATGTAGAAAAATACCATTTCCTCAAATCTTGACTTTTGTCAAGCGCAATTCCTATTCAACAAATCATTCATCTCATTTTGAAATTTGTTTTTGGTGAATTTTGAGTAAGAAGATCGTAGGGTCCACTCTAAAGTACTTCTTCTTCTTCCATTCTCTCCTCGTCCGGCATTCCTTTCTCTCTCTAACTGACTCTTTCTTGAAGTGAGAAAGCAAGAAAGGTTTCTTGGTGTTTGGGTATTACTTACTGATCGAGTTCTTGGTGGGTTTTGCTTGAAATTTGATTTGGTGCCACCATTTATGCGTGTTGATTCCGTTGCTTTTCTGGTAAGTTATTATGCATAAATCTTTCCTTCATTCTTTTGTTTATTTTTTAAATGAAATTTATGGTATAATCTTTTTGTAGTTGATTGTTATCTAAGTTTATTACATGGAAGTTTTTTTCGTTGCTTTTTTGAGTCAAATTTGAGCAATCTTGATTGTTTATATTGTTGCTATTTATGGGACACGGACGAATTATTATATATCCTTCCCGGAAAAATTGGGGAATGAAAATCTTGACAAAGATTTTATTGTTGACCCATAAGTCAACCGATCAAAGCCTATAAATTGTTTGCACTTTCTTGTGTTTTTTTTTTCCTTTCTTTTCTTTTTCCACTGTTGGGTGTTTCTTGATTTGGCATTTCAGGCTGTGACTCGGTGCGTAATTTAATTTCTTGCTTTTTGACTCTGTTTGTTTTGTTGGGAGTTTATTCATCAGATTTGAGCTGTGTGTTTTTGTGGCCTTAGTTTGGCTGAGGGGTTTTTCCTTTTGTTGTTGAGTATAGTTTTTCATTCTTAATGTATCAAACACATTTCTGATCTTGATTCTGGTTTATGTTTGGAAGTCAATTCAATGTTAGAACTTGTGATTTTTTCAGGATGTGTGCTTGTTAGTGGCCCTACTGTTGTGGTTTGTAGGGTGTTCTGAACTTTGTAGATGTAGTAATTTTTGGTACTGGTAAGGCTAGAAGATAGAAATAGATGATTTAGTGATTGATATCTCCACTTATACCTTGTATCCAAGAAAAATGAATTCATGTTGTGAATGAAACTTAATTCATGTTGTGGATGAAACTCTGCTGATTTCACTATGAGTTCTTTTTTGATTATTGCACGAAATGTTGAGTTTGGCAGGCGCGGTGGTTCTCTGTAAAGGCTTTATTTCAGTCATCTTGATTTTTCTATTTAGATATGCTCTCTGCTGCAGACGACCTTTAATTAGAGTTACTAGGGTACTTAAATTTGAAATAGTTAATTAGGGAGATTCTCCTTCTTCCTTAGTCTTGATTTGGGTTGGCTTGAACTACAGGTTGGCACAGTTTCTTGGCATGTATAGTGCGTCATGGAGAGTGAGAATGGGAATTATACGAAATTAAGGGATGAGAATCAAGAGAAAGAGCCTATAAAGCCAGATAGTTCAATGTCTCCGTCGACGTCCTCTATCGGTCTAGTTACTTCACTGACAAAAAACAACAGCTCTGCCTCATGTTACAGTAAATATTTCATCTGTGTGTGTGTGTGTGTGTGTGAGTGAGATTGATTGAGTGTTTGGTTAACAGTCTGTCTTTTAACTTTTTTTGTCTTCTAGGTGATTATTCGGGTGATGCATCCTCTTATGCCAGGTACACCAAAAGTCCCCTCTTTTCTGGCAAACTTCGATAAATTTTAAATTAGAACATGTCTGTTGATGAGCTTGATGGAAGAAAAAGTTACTATCATTTTCAAAATAAGCGTTGAACTGACATACATTGTTAGACATGTCATGTCACTATTAGAATAAAAGAAAATCGTGTACACCAAAACTTGGAACACTAATCTTTCTTTTTATTCCCAAAAAGTACTTTTGTAAATATGGAGTCTTTTGGAACACTTATTTACAGGTTGCATTATGTTTTTAATCTCGTGCTTGTTTACAGGGGTCATCGTGAAGGAAACATGGACAGTGATCAAGAGGATCCTAGTTCTAGCTCCATCGGACATTCATCAACTGATGTTAATGGAAGTTATAAGCCCAACACTTTGGTGGGAACTGATATTGTTCAAGCAAGAGAGAGCGATGAGGAAGTGTCCCAGTTTTCTTGGGATGAAATAGATTCCCACTTGTGGTTTCCCCCGTATCCCGAGGACCAACAGGATGACGTTGAAGGTAGTGTGGCAATTTACGATGATGATGATGATGACGATTTTGGGGACGGAATGAAATGGGGCAAGCCAAGTAGTCTCAGTAGTTTCGGAGAAGAAGGATCAGGGAGCTTCAGGTTTAAAGAGGAAAAGAGAAAGGCAATGGATGAGGTGATGAATGGCAAGTTTAAGGCCCTTGTGGGCCAACTTCTTAAATCCACGGGCATATCCTGCTCAGGAAATGATGGTGACAAATGGGTGGATAAAGTAACTTCCTTATCATGGGAAGCTGCTTCATTTGTGAAGCCTGATGCTTTTGAAGGGAAAGCAATGGATCCAGATGGTTATGTGAAGGTCAAATGTATTGCTTCTGGTTCTCGAAGCCAAAGGTCAATAGCTTACCAGTGAATTACTTATTTCTTAGTCTCTATTTAGCTCCATTTTTGTTTGCTAAGGTATGATGAAACCTAGTGTCCCTCCACATTTTCAGGGATTTACATCGATATGCATACATTTGCCTAACACAACAATATTTGATAAGCTTAACGAGAAGCTTGTCCTAAGTACTCGAATATTTTTTCACCATCCTGCAATGTCGGGGCTAAATAGAGTATCGACTATTGATATTTAGTAAAGTTCTTTTAAGAGATTGTACTTTCTTCTGATTAGTATTTTGATTCAACATATATTTGTTTTGTTTTAGTTACTCTGTAAGTTTATTCCCCCCCAACCCCCTTCTCTTTAGAGACTGTGGAGTCTAGACAAATAAGTTTTAGATTTAATTTTATAGGACCACTAGCAACACCAGTATATGAGGGTTTGTTATTGTAACTGACAACTGACGTCTTCCCTTCATATTGCAGTGAAGTTTTCAGGGGCTTGGTATTTAAAAAGCATGCTGCTCACAAGCACATGCCAACGCAGTGCAAGAAACCACGATTGTTGCTGATAAAGGGTGCTCTTAGTGTCTCAAATGGGTTATCATCATTTGAAGCAATGAAGCAGGTGACATGAGAAGCTAGTTTCATTTTCAGAATATAGTTTTACTCATTGTTGCCATGAAAATTATCTGCTCTATACTAACACGATGCGAGACAGGAGAAGGATAGACTGGATTCTATTATTGCGATGATAGAGAAGTGCCGCCCACATGTTATTCTAGTAGAGAAAACTGTGTCCCGTGATATTCAAGAGTCTATTCTTGCAAAAGGGATGACACTGGTCTTGGAAATGAAACTCCATCGCTTAGAGAGAATTGCTCGTTGTACTGATTCACCAATCCTGTCTCCTGATAATTTAAACGGTCAGAAGCTTCGGCATTGCGATTCCCTTCACTTTGAGAAAATTGTTGAGGAGCTTGCTGCTTTTTCTGAAGGTGCAAAGAAGCCAAGTAAAACATTGATGTTTTTAGAAGGGTGTCCCAAACGTTTGGGTTGCACGGTGAGTATCTATCGCTTGTCAGTTTCCTGTAGCAACTCACAGGTTCTTATTCTATATATATTGATTCATGGTTGACTGTTGACGTCCACTGATAATGCTTTGATTTTGGAAATGTTCTTTTTCTTAAAATAATTGTTTAGAATCAATAGATGATTGCTGTATAGTTAGTAATTACTAATTAGAATACAAAGGCCTCCTTCAAGAATGTAAGACTGCTTGCAATTTCACATTCTTGAAGGAGGCCTTTGTATTCTAATTAGTAATTACTAACTATAAAGCAATGATCTATTGATTCTATACTATTATTTTAAGAAAAAGAACATTTCCAAAATCAAAGCAATTTCACATTCTTTACGACATACGAAGATTGTTTAGCAGAAATCTTGATTAATATTTCCTCATGGAAAGAGATGGAATATAATCATATATACTGTGGTATGATTTTATTTTATTTATTATTAATATACTGAACAAATTTAACAGCTTAATACTTTTATCAATCATGACTTATCTTATCTCCTGTAGCCATTAATAATTAGATCCAACTATGTTCTACAAACATGCGTAGAAACTTCGGAAATGCTTGCCTTCTCTTATACTGGGTCTGGTTATATGCATTGTCTTTAAGTAATAAACTGATTTTAAGAAGAACCAAGGGCGGAGGTTTGTTGTTAGTACTACCCCTGAGATAGATAAGGTTGTCAATGAACCAATGTCTACTGGTGTCTTCGACAACGAAGACAAAATAATAGTTTCTCCTCAATATTGTCCCAGACGGGACTTGAACCCCCAACCTCTCTAACCTCCTGATTAGGAAAGAGAAGGGGATATCACTAGAGCAAGTGCCAAATTCGGGTTTGTGTTTGTGTTCTTTTTCTTTTTTTTTAATTCCTTCTATCTTTTTTCTAAAAGAAATTAAGCCTTGGGGATGTAGACCTGTCACTAGTAAGAATAGTAAATGGGACTGAAATTTTGAAAATGGCTTGATTGGACATAATACCAGGAGTGCTGAAGTGTGAGGTTAATAGCTGAATTATTTAAGCTTGTGTCAACCATGACTGGTATCTGTTTATCCACGTACGGAGCTGAACAGTCAAATTTTGATTTATGAGTACAGAATACATCTTACAACCACCATCTCAAGAGGCCAGAACAAGCTGAAAGCCAAGTTTCATGAGGGATAGGCACTTGTACAGTCTTTCTCCTATGTGTTTTCCTGTCTCATTCAATGTTTTGTTCGTATATGGATATATTTCATTAAATTTTGAAAGAAAAAAAGGGGTGGATTATGTAGAAATCAGTAGTGGCAATTGCCGAGTAGCTTCACTGAGCTGTATATGGCCTCTAGTTGCTAGGCTACTTAAATGAAACCAATAATGAGTGAGTCAAGGCTGTGAAATGGAGGTCCATTTGGAGCCATGTTAGACTTGTTAGTATTTTATTGTATGCATGACCAAGTGGCATCTGCCTTCCAGATAAGGAATGTGGCATGTTGATAGCATTTTTCTTGGATGGGGTATGTCTTCAATTCTTTTCACGGTTAGTGAGTGCGAATGGTAAGTAATGTTTATGTATACTCTCTTTGTTATGAGAAAATTTTTGAAACTGTCTTCCTTTCCTGCTGTTCAACTGCAGTTTTAGTGTTTTCTCTTACCTTTTTCCTTCTGCTTGTTCCATCTGCATTTCTTTCTAAAAGCGATTAGGCCACTCTTCATGCTTTAGGTGAGATTAGTTTTTACTTGGCATTTAAGCTGATTTTGTTGAATTAACCTATGTCATGACTTGCAGATTCTGCTGAAGGGATCTCACAGCGATGAATTGAAAAGGATTAAATATGTTCTTCAGTTCGCAGTTGTCATGGCATATCATTTAATCCTCGAGAGTTCATTCCTTTTGGACCAGAGGGCTATGTTTTCTTCCATTTCCCTAAATGGATTGGCTTATCTATCCAACAGTGATAAACCTGAATCCCTGTCTGTTGCTTCTTTTGATGCAACTGTTCCTCTGGCAGAAGAGTCTGGTGCTGAAACTGATTCTCCATCCACAATTGACATTACCATCTCATCAAATGGGTCCCATGAAGAAGGATCTCACAACCTCGGGCTAGAAGAAGATTCTTTATTGTCTTATGAGCCATACAACCCAGTTGTTCTTTCTGGGCTATCAAATCTCTCAGCGTCATTGATGAATGTTTTTGGAGACAAATTTCCTATTTTCTCTTCTACTCGTCAGTATATGTCAACACACTTTGGCTCCAATGAAAAAGAACTTGATGTTCATACACAAACTGCAGATGACCACCCTTTGAATTTTAGCCCCGCGGAGATGGTCGATCATATTGATGCGGAAGCAAAAGGTAGTTCGGATGAAGAGAAGACACTTACCGGTGAAAACAAGCAGCATCCTTCATCAACATGTGAGGCTTTCTTGGAATCACAAAACTCTGATGGCAATCTTGAAGATCAGATGCAAAGTAAGGATGACATCAGCACAGTGTTCGACTCAGAGAGTATTTTGATTTTGATGTCTAGCCGGAATGCCTCAAGAGGGACTATGTGTGAGCAAAGTCATTTTTCCTGTATCAAGTTCTACCGAAACTTTGATGTTCCGCTTGGAAAGTTCTTGAGGGATAATCTACTCAATCAGGTTTTCTTACATTTTTTTCTTTTTCCTATTTATTCATGTTTAGTATGTGGAACTCCATATCCTATGATTTATTTTTCTTCCTTCAAGTTGGCCCTGGTACAACAGCTGTGAGTCTGATTCAGACAATATGTGCTGCAGTATCTATTAGTTGAAGCTAATTTTGGTATTTTGTTACAATATGTGCTAAAGTTTGAATTGACTGAAAGATTTCAGTGTGGAAGCATGTTAATAACTCTAGTGTTTCCTGTTTTCAGAGACTCTCATGCAAAACATGTAGAGAACCGCCAGAGGCTCATCTTTACTACTATGCACATCACAATAAGCAACTAACAGTACAAGTTAAACGTCTTCCGGAGGACAAGCATTTGCCCGGGGAAATGGAAGGGAAGCTTTGGATGTGGAGCTGCTGTGGTAAATGTAAACCCCGCAATGAAAACTCAAGATCTACAAAAAGAGTGTTGATGTCAAATGCTGCTCGTGGTTTGTCATTCGGAAAGTTCTTGGAGCTTGGTTTTTCAAACCACTCTTCATTTGGTGGACAATCTAGCTGTGGGCATTCTTTTTACAGGGACTTCCTCCACTTTTTTGGGTATGACAACCGCCTGACGATTACCTTAGTTCTATGCTTGACAGTTCAAATATATGCTTGATATAACTTTGGTAAAGACTCATGAGTCTTAGAAATTGGATACACCACATTATGTATACTACATTAATAACGGTCGAATTCTCATTAGTTTGGATGAATTTACATCTGGAATTTCCTTATCCTTGTCCTTGCATTGTAATTTCTGTTCTATAGTTCCCTTTTTTTTTTCCCTCATTGAATGGATACTGATATCCATTTATAGGTCTTGCATTTCTTTCTTTAGTCAATACATTACACGTATACATGCTACTTTTGGTTTTGGCACATACTCAGTCATCTTCTGCAATTTTCAGATTAGGTTCCATGGTTGCAATGTTCAGATACTCTGCAGTCTCAAGATATTCCGTGTCTCTGCCAAGCCAGAAGGTGATGGTTATCGATGCAATTAAAGGAGATTTTCTTAAAGAAGAAACTGAATATGTGGGTACTTGTATGATTTTACTTGCTTTCGTTTCTATGAATGGTGACTTATTGTTCCTTGGGTAGATACTGAAGTTAACATGCCTATATATGATGGCTTTATGACATTTACTTAATTTTTTTATATTTTAAGGTGTACGGGGAAGGGAGTTCGTTGTTCGTTGAGGTAGAAACCTCTTTGAAGAAGATGGAATCCCAGTTTTTGGGCTCACTGCTCAACCTTGGAGGATCAATTAAAGATTACTCTCATGTAGAGAAGATGCTGAAGCGGGAGAGAGATCAATTTGAGGTCTGTTTCTTTGACTTCATTTGGAATCTAGCTCCCAATAACATATTAAGAGGGGTGCGACTCAAAATTGATTTTTATTTGATTTTTTCTCTCTTTTCTACTAAGAAAGAGACTGCTTAATGCGGGTTTTGAGTCGAAAGCTTTTCTCAACTTCTATTCGAGTTACTGTCGTTTACAATTTTCATTTACTTTGAATTGTATCTGATACTGTTTAATGTTGTTGATTGTATTAGGTTGATATGCAAAGCATCAGCAAGAATGCAAATCGAAATGATGAATGGGTGTACATACCTCTGCACTTGAACCGTTTAAGATGGGAGCTTCTGCTTGAATCATACGTCTGGGATCAACGTCTTTGTTCACTCTTGTCTGATCTTACAGTGACTGGCAGTTGCAGAATCACGGGTGAACCACAGAAAGAGCACATATCTTTAGAGGATGATGGCATTGCTGGAGAAGAAGCTGACCGTAGCCAAGTTACTGTGCGAAGTGGCGATGAAGTTATTGAGAATACTGTTGAGTTTAAAATCCACCCTGAGCCGTTACTGGAGATGCTTGATTCTACAATGAAAGAAATCCTAATTGAAGGAAGCATAAAACAACATGAAGAGTTCAATTCATCTGTTGTAACCCATGATACTGGAGTAACATTCAATCATTCTTCTGCTCAAGTGGCAATGGGTAGAATAGTTCCAATTACAAAACCTGTCGTAGGGGGTCATTCTGACTTAGAAGGAGGTAATCCTTTTTCAGTCTCATTCAGACTACAAGATCCCAAGGGTTGGATGTGGACTCCATTCCCAGAAATCTACGGCGGTTTCATGAATGATCTCCAGCGGCGTTACATGCCCAAGTTTGAACTCAATAGCCATAATCCAGAATCCCAGATTCATAAAGTGATGCTTGAAGAGGGTGCTAGGCTTCACTTTCCTCTTGGCTCTACAGATTATATTGTGTCTGATTTTGAGGATGAGTTGTCAAGCATAATTGCTTGTGCTTTGACTTTATTAAATGATCTACAGATTCCAAGAGCAGATATTAGCGATGATAGTAAATCATCTGAGAGCTCACGACTCTCGCGATTATCCTCTTTAACGTCTTCTTCCCCTTGGTCTTCTTTTAACTCATCAGATACGGATGTACTTTATTCTGCCCAGAGCATTTCTTCAGAAGAATCACTCTTCTCCAGCTTTGATGGCTCAGACATGTTCGATTCTGTTGTCTCTTTAGAGTCTCCTCACGTGCTAGTCTCTATGGGGAGATCAGCAGGAAAGGGTAAATATTCTGTAGAATGTCTCTATGCTACCCGCTTTCTAGATCTCAGAAGGCAGTGTGGTTTATCTGAGCCTGAATATATTGCGTCCCTAAGCCGTTGTAGGAATTGGGATGCTAAAGGTGGAAAGAGTAAATCTTTGTTTGCTAAGACTTTGGATGACCGGTTCATTATAAAAGAAATTAAGAGGTCTGAATATGTTTCATTTTTGAAGTTCGCTTCAGAGTACTTCAAGCACATGATCCAGTGCTTTGAGCTGGGGAACCAGACCTGCCTTGCAAAAATCCTAGGGATTTATCAGGTTGGCTTCTATAAGTAATCTGTCCTTTTACGTACCACGGATTGATTTTCTCTTTCAGTTCCTTTTTATAAATATAAATATATATTGCAGGTCAGGGAAATAAAGAGTGGAACAAAACATGATCTCATGGTGATGGAGAATCTTACTTATGGTCGAAGCATCAGTCGACAATATGATCTTAAAGGGGCTTTGCATGCTCGTTTCACTTCTGCTGCTGACGGACCAGGAGATGTTCTTTTGGATCAAAATTTTGTAAACGACATGAATGCTTCTCCTTTATACGTTAATAGGACTGTGAAATGGCAATTGCAACGGGCGGTCTGGAACGACACTGCCTTCCTCAATGTGAGTTCTCTCAGCTAATCCCTTCTTCAACTGTATTTGAAAATTTATTCAGGTTCATCAGTTGCTCAACAAATGTTGAAATCGTTGCTGTTTCGTGCTGCCTTTGTTTCTATTTGCAGTCGATTAATGTGATGGACTACTCCTTGGTGGTGGGTGTGGATACCCAACAACGTGAACTTGTGTGTGGCATTATTGATTACCTGAGGCAGTACACATGGGACAAGCAATTAGAGAACTGGGTCAAGTCCTCACTCGTTCCTAGGAACCAGCAGCCAACAGTGATATCTCCCAAGGAGTACAAAAAGAGATTCAGGAAGTTCATCGACACCCACTTTTTGAGCATCCCAGATGATTGGTGCTCTCAACGATCTTCGAATCGTTGTAGTCTGTGTGGCATGGCAGGCATAAAGAATGCGGCTGCTTCTCATCCAAAATCTCAAGAGCAAGGTACTGAAACTCAGGAACAGGGGAAACAAAATGGTTCTTCTGCTGAGTTGTCCAGCCAGCACTAGCCAGTTTTGATATTATTTTAGGTGTACATATATTGATCCTTAGAGCATTGTATCAACCACCCATATATTCTGCAGTTTTTAGCAAATTTCTGGGATTGGCTCCGCATTGGTTGGCGATGGACCCGTACCACCATCGATTAGATTTAGGTGCATATATTATGATTTTTTGTAGTGAGAGAGATCAATTCGTTGAGTTGTGAAATGTAGCAAGAGGCAGAATATTAGCTCTTAAAAGACTCCTATCATTGTTTGCGATCAATTAAAGAAAGTTGCAGTTATTTGTTCAAGCTTTGTGGCTCTAATATTTGTGCAGTTTCAATTTGCCACCTATTGTGTGTGTGTGTGTGTGTGTTTTCCTTTGTTTTCCCGGGCATACTCCGGGAAATAGTGTACTTTCCGTCCAAAGAAAGTAACACAATTTGTACAAGGATCAAAAATCTTAAATGAAATATTACCATAATTCCTATATAGATAGACATGATCAGAAAGAAAAACATCGAGGCAGTGAGAGAGAGAGAGAGAGAGGGCATGCATATACATAGAGATAGAGGGGAGTTAAACAATTATAGCATCAAATGAGCACGTATAAAGATACCTTGTTTCCAGGATCAGCGAGATATCCATCTCAGGATGCAACCAAAGTGGAGGGGAGAGAGAGAGAGAGAGAGAGAGAGAGAGAGAGAGAGAGAGAGAGAGAGAGAGAGCTGGGGGTGTGGCTTGAGAGTTTGAAGATAGAAATCTCTAAAAAGTCGAAACAAGTGCATGAAGAATGTGATTATACATGTGAGCGAGCTGGGGGCTTCTTTTTCAAAGTAAAGAGTCAAAAATTTTATAATGTCCTTGTATCATCTCATAAAAGGCGTTTGTGTTTGACCAATCAACTCAAAACACGTAGACATAAGCGGGAGTGACCTAAGGGTTAAGAGCCTGGGCCTATTCGTTAGCTCTCCACCCTGGCTTTTGTGATGCATATCCTGCGATTTACCTCCTCCAAGTTGGCTCAGGACAGGGTCGGTGGAGGACTGCCGGAGTTGCAGTCTCAACTTTTTGAAAAAAAAAAAAATAGGAAAAGATATGTTCTCTAAATTAAGTTAACCTTACCTTTTATCCTGAACCTGATTAACATTCAATAAAAGATTGGAAAAAAGAAGATATAGGAAATATTATTAATTAAGCTACTTCATCTAGCTCTGTAGGAAATTTAAATTAAAAAAAAAAGGGTTAAAAGTGTTTAGGAATACCCCTGTAAATATGATTTTTTTTTCTCTCTTGAATATGTTAATAATAAGGGAAATTACAAGAGGAACCAATTAATAGCAGTTTTGAAATTCATTACGAGGAACTTGTGCACGATAAATATTACTAGGTTGAAATGAAAATATTAGTAGACTTATGGGGCGCTTGGGGTAAAATATGATTTTTGAAGGGCCTCAAGTTTGCCTGGCTCCGATGGTGAGGGGTAATTGGCGGGCCTCAATGTATCCCCATGACTGAGTCCAAAATAACACTATCGTTAAAAAAATAATGAATTAACAAGAATTATGGACTACACGTTGAAGAATTTAAGCTATTGTCTTATAATAGCGAAGATCATATATATCAAATCACTCAAAATTCTTTATTTTTGTCGAATTTTATGGTATTTTTAAAAGTGTGACCTATGAAAAACTTAATTTATTAACTTTTCAAAAAACGAAGAGCCCGTATTGTGAAGCGTACTACCAAAGAATACCGCAAGAATGTTGCATAATAACTGCTTAGTAGAGAATTTTAAAATTTTCATCTTTATTGCGCTTTTGGTGCCTAAAAGAGCTTCAAATCATAGCTTTTCAAAATTTCATTTCAATCTATGAGTTGTTGATGTAGTAGTATTTTCTTCTCTTTTCTAGGGTCGAACCAAAATTTTTATAGCGCACAATAAAATTGATTGTATACGAACACGTTATAATTTTTTTAATGCAAAAAACACACGTTCAAGTTATCAAAGTATATATTTTGGTTATAAAAAGGTTATTACCCACACAATTCACAGGCAATACTATGAATACATGACATAGCTAAAAACATATTGAAATACAATACAAATTATTTCATTAATCAAACAAACATTATTCATACACTTAATTACAAATTAATATAAATATTGTATCATAAACATTTGCCAAAGTAAAATCTACTAAAATTTTCGTCAGAAAGTAAAAAATGGAGGCGCCCAATTTAGCTACCCCCTTCAACTTTACTTGAAAGAACATTTTTGCAACCTTCATTTCATTTTTCGGGCGTGACGGTGGCATTGGGTTTGTGTCTCACACCCCCTGTGATACGGATTTGCTGGGTGGTCAGGCTCACATTTTTGGCCCTTTCCGCATGCAGGTCTGTCACCTGCACTTATCCCACCATAGGATATGCTACTAGCATCCGCAACTTCAACATTAATGAGCATGGAGGAGGACACCATGAGCAATGCTAGGAGAAACAATGTTTTCCCGTATTGAGCCATGGAAGCAATCTCACAGAGAAAGAAAAGAAGAGAGAGAGAGAGACGTTTCGAGAGATGTTGAACTCTCGCGATGATCTCTCTCTTTGAGGGGGGGAGGGAGAGGGGATTCGTATTTCGGTAGCTTTCACAGAGAGTTGAAACTTTTTCACTTATTATTCGAATGGGGTAAAGTGTTAAAAATTTATAGGAATCCATGATTCTATAATAAGGAATTTCTTGTTAGGGACTTGTGGACTAAAACTTATGACATCCTTCTAATTATATGGTATAAATTTAGCTTCTAATTAGCCTATCTCTACGCAAAACCTCAGCTTTGGAGACTAATAATATAATTTTAGTTATATGTGGCTTTGCATTGACTACAGAATGTAGAATTACAATTATCAGCCATTCTCTAATGTAACAACGGTTACTAGCAAGCCTAAAGGCACACTTCCAGCATACAAAATATTGCCAATCTAAAACTCCTTTGGTTGGTACTGTCGTCGACAAGCAAGACACTATGCATCCAACCATCCGTTAGAGATTTAAATCGTACAGAATGTCAGTATTTTACATGAGCTTCACCATAGTTGGTTAAAGTCATGGAAGATTTACAAACGACGTCTTCTCTTTTTATGCGAGAGATGGTAAAGAGCCATGGATTGTAGCTTACAGTACAAGACTGCAACAAAGAGACGTAAATCTTAAAACCAGAAGTTGTTATATACTTAACAGATGATAATTTGAGATGGCTATCATAACACACATATACATAAAAGGTGAAATATTGTAACCATCCAAATTGATTGAACCGATAAAATGGTACAAATATGAACAACTCGCTGTGACAGTGACTTCCACCCCTTCCAATCGACATAATCTTGCAGCTTACTCGGCATGAGATGTCCAATATATCAGCCCACTGCACGCAAGATAAATTCAAGTGAGTAAACAAGTTTAGCATCATCTGCGTCAATGATATGAAGAGAGTAATACAGTACTACTAGCAGTGCCTTAAATGTATGGCAAATTTGAGTACAACGCCACTATAATTTGAATTGATGGATAAACGCTTGAGTTGTCCACCAAATTATATATTTACTTGAAAATCAGTGTTTTTATATTGAGGATTGTATTCAGTTCTTTCTCCGTATACAATTCTGCGAGTTGGGGATAATTCCAAAAGGTCAAATTTACTGATTTCACAAAGTGGGAAACATGACCAGCCAGAAGAATACTTGCCTAATTAATACAAACACACACTGGAAAACACCAGCAGTCCCTGTCCATGCTGAAGGGCCTGATTCCACTAGTGCATCTTGTATTAACAGACCTACGGCAGCTGCCAAGGAGACGAAGGATACGACATACGCTAGGAAAAGCCAAAGCTTCAACCTGCAATTGCAGAAACTGCAAGGGTAAGAATGATGCACTCTTACTTCAAACTAGTTAAAATATGAAATAAGAGAGTTTGTCAATGAGAAAATTTTCAATGGTCCTAGACCTATGCATGTGGTGGTCTCCACCAATAGCGTTCGCCTAAAGTGCATCTGGTAATTTTCTGAAGCTCATTTTGTTATAAATAAAGAGCCGCTATGTAACTTTCGAGTTTCGTTATTGGTCACATCACCACATATGCATGCCACAATGGTGGCCCGAAACCACCAAAAAATTTAGTTCAATGAAAAATGCCTTCTCACATAGGCTTTATATCCGGATGGCCTTGACCAAACCCAGGTTCTAACTTCAAATAACTGGTCATATATAAACTCAAGGGAAAATAAAAT
>JAOWAN010000043.1:7530973-7543163 GCA_028566635.1 Lobelia cardinalis
CATCTCATATTCAAATAGTGAACAGTGCAATATCATCATATATCATCATATATCGCATTCCTGATCTGACCCTTACACTACAGATAATGCACATGGCATTCAATTCACAGCCTCTCTAGGTATCTGTAAGTTTCAAGCTATATATTAACAGTTTAAAGACTAAATTTGACTGAATTTTTTATTGTTTCTATTATGCATATTATAGAGTGTATTATGCATTTAAAATCTAGTAAAATTCAATTTTTGTTAATAAGCATGTATTATTCATTTTGGGAGCATATATTTTGAATTTATCATTTCGTAATGCATATTATTCAGTTGACAGTAGAAAAAGTTCATTTTCTGATATTTATGAAAAATTCATTTTGTAGTGCATATTGTGTATTATGTATTTGGTAGTTCAAATTTATGTTTCCTATAATATCGTGATGTGCATTATAGGAGAAACATCAAGAAAGAGAACAAGAGATAGTGATGATGGGTTTAAGTAGTAATTTCAATTTTAGGTTTAAGAAGGCTTTGCTGTTATCTTGTCACTCTGATTAGTTTTGATTCTAAGATTCTATAATTTAATTGCTCAGTTTGGAGCATATCAGGTTTTGTTAACCTTGTACTACTTCTAATTCAGTAATGATTGGATACTGTTACTCTGAATGAATTATGCATCTTCATATCAGTTGGGCCATTTTTTTTTTCCTTTTCGGTTCATTTCTAGATAGTGGACACCTATGGCATTGTGAATTTAATTGTTGTAAAATATGTCTGGTTCATTTTCTGAAATTTAAGGAAAAAACCTAAAATGCTGAAATTGAGAAAATTATCGATGATCCAAGATCTATTAGAAAGGTTTAGTTCATTATTATTGTTTATTTTTAAATTGTTCATTTATTTTGTGATAAATATTCATGATTTAAAACATATATGCTCATTCTATATGTTATTGCAATATATATTGTAATATTTTGTTGTTTATGTAATTGAAGGTTCAAGATTCAGAGAAGTTGAGGCCCAAAGTTGAAAGAAATGCAAGATTCAAGAGTTCTGTTGAGAAGAGATCAAAAAAGGCAAATGGAAAAACAAAGAAAGAAGCTACAACTAGAAGAAAAAATGCTGTTTTCAAAATAATGTCTTCGTCAAATCCGAATTTAGTTGTACACTTACTACATCCACTAAACATGGATGCAAATTTAATTTGTCCAACATACGGTTCTAATAGTAGAAGTGATGGATTTCATAGAGTGTTTGAACCATTAGATGTAAAAACAAACCTACAATTGTGAAGATTTGGATCTTTGTTCCTTTACAATAGTAATAATATTCATTTAATCAACCGTTGATGTTCATTTTATTATTATTGTTATCTGAAAACATAATTATTTTTATTAGTTTTAACTTTCTGTTCAAATTAATTATTGTTATCTAAAAACATAACATGAATAACAATAATAACTAAAAATTGAATTAATACTAAGAAGAAAATGAATAGAGAATTGATCGAGCCTGGATATGTTCGATCCACGTGTAGGCAGGACAATGGCTCCGAGTAATGTCTGCTGCGATTACCTGTGTAGAAAGAAACACCTAAAGTGATGAGCAAGGCGTGGCCTCGCTCGTACGCTCCGGCGTGAGAGTAAGTATTCCGTAGGAATAAGGCTGCGGAACCCTAATTACTTCTGTGAAGAATGTAAAGAGGATTGCTCACAGATGCAAATATATGCAGTGAGTGCGTGAGTGCAAAGTAAGTGTGACTGAATGAATATGGAAAAAGTGATTGAGTGATTACCTTGTCAAAGGTATAGAAGGGGACTATTTATAATGGTGGTGAAAACGGTTGAAAATGGATAGCTCCGGTCAATGGTGAGGTGTCTCATGTAGCCGTTGAATCATAATCCTTTCCTCCTTATTAGGAGGGCTGGTTAGGGACGTGGCTTTCCCAATTTGAATATAGGAAGACTGAGTCTGACTAAGTTGGAGGAATTCTGGGGATGTTGGACGCGTGGCAGGGACCCTTTATTGATAATTGTTGAAGTGAGACTTGGCCGCCTTACTCTGGTCCTCAAGAAGCCTAAAGGCGGGCTGGGCGGCCTAGACATGGCCGCTTAGTCTTGGACGGTCACCTGACCGCCCGTTGGGCTTGGTCATGTCCGCATGCTGAAAGACACCTTTAGTCGGATAGCGTGCCCGTCGGGCAGTTAACAGGAGAACGTGCGGGGAGCGATTATGTGACCGCCCGTTGGGCTGGATCCTAACCGTCCGCCTTATGATAGTGATATCGAGGAGGATTAGCCCGTTGGGCCTTACTCTTAACTAGTATTGGGCCTAGTACTTGGGCTTGGGCCCATCAAGAATATAGTTTTAAATGACTATTATATTTAAAATAGTATTCAAACTATTTTCATAGTGTCTGACCCATTATATGTAAAAACAAATTTACATTTCTGAAGATTTGGATCTTTATTATACAGATATGGTTTGCAAAATAATCGTATATAATTGAGGATTTTTTAAGATCAGATATTGTTAACTTCCTATAAATAAAGAACCGGTTGGAGCAAAAACTAATTGTCCCTAATCCCTCACGAGCATAATTTATTGAGTAAACCTCACTTGCTGAATGAGAGCTCTTTGGTAGGAGCTCCATATAATTTGTCATTTTAAATTGTAGAGTGATGGAGAGTGAATTGGGAGAAAACTAATTTCATCTCATTAATTTAAGATTCAAAAATGATATGATTAACCTATTCTATAATTTTAGAGATTTTCACATTAATTATTAAATTAATCAGGAATAATTTTTGCATAAAAAATGATTGAAATATTTAAAAAATAAATTTCATCAGTAAATTCTTACACAATGGTTAAATATAGTAATGTACATATAGAATGCTTATAATGTACACAGAGGTGACTTGCAATGTACATATACATCAGAACTAGTAAATATAGAATATTTATAATGTACACATAGATGACCAGTAATGTACATATAAAATGCCTTTAATGCGATTTCTTCTCGACGACTGAGGTTCTTTTCCGCCGATTTCTTCTTTGCTTTGGGTGTCATTGTTCTTTGTTTTTTTCAGAGAGGCAAAGTTATTTGATCGGGAAGTTTGTGTTGCTTTCGGTAGCTTCCTTTGTGGAAATCTGCTCGGCCAAAGAAGGATTATACAACTCTAGAGGGAAAGAAGCCCTTGAGAGAGGTTTCAATTTCCATTGCGCTCGGTATAATTTGCAAAGGACATTAGTGATTTGATTGATACCTTGCTTTCCCTATTTAATGGAAGTTGTTGACGTCCCAAAAAATAAAGAAAATATATTCTGGGAATGGAATTGCTTTACCTTCTTCTCTCAACAAGGAATCTTCAAGCATGGTCATCAAGCTATAAATGCATCCATTTCCAGCATCCCCGCTGCAAGAAAAAACCCATTTACCCCTAAAGAACTCCTCATCAAGACTAAAAAAACAGTTTCTAGTTGAAATCCATCTGATAAACTGCAGCACCTTCACAACCATGGACAGCAACTCCATCAACCAAAACTTGATTGAAAGTGTGGAAGCTGAGAATGATTACTATCTACCCGATGCTGACGACGAGTCTGATGGATCCTTGTATCTCCTCAATACAATCATAAGCGGGACGGCTCGCCTGAATGTTCTCTTACCGGCTGCCACAATCCTTGCATTCACCATTTTCGCTCCACTCTTGACGAACGACGGCCAATGCAAACCCTTGGACCGTTGGCTGATGGGTTTCTTCATTGTCCTTTCGGCTGCCTCTTGTGTTTTCCTTTCCTTCACGGATAGCTTCCGAACAGCAACAGGGAGATTGTACTACGGCATTGCGACCTTCAATGGGATACGGACTTTCTGTGGAGGACGTAAGAAACCTCGCGTGCCCTCTGATTATAGTCTCAGATGGACTGATGCATTTCATGCATTGCTTTCGTTGATCGCTTTTCTAACTTTTGCGGCATCACACAATGATGTTTTGAACTGCTTCAACGTGGTCGTTTCGAGAAGGGTTGTCAACAGTGTGCCTTTAGTTGTAGGGTTTGTAATCAGTTTTCTGTTTGTCATATTTCCTTCTAGAAGAAGGGGAATAGGTTATCCTTTTCTGATGCAGAGTGATGCTTTATATGGCAGGAATGGATAGCAACTTTCCTCTCCCCACAACCACCCCCCCTCTCCTCCCCTCCAAAGTGCAAATTTACCATTTGTAGCTTCTGTGATACTTGAACAATTTTATAATTTTATCGACATATTCTTTACCGCTCATTCGCAATTACAACCTCTCGACACACTGCTCGACCTGAAGAACACGACACCCTGCACTGTCCTGATAAACTGAAGGTTGCCAAATTTTGTGCCAAAATCCCTCGAAACTTGGTGAAAAAGTGGAAAAGATGACGATGTTTTTGCAATGCAAATGCATACACTGACACGGGCTTATCAACTGCAAGTTATGGAAGGGGCAAAATCAAACTGTATAAAAGAAGCAAAAGGTATGAATAACAGCATACATTCGTTTGTAATCTCAAGTACAATGGCAACGAAGTGGAACTGACACACCATGTGGTTTTCTCCTCTCCCGAGTGATAGCCTCTTTGATACTTGGCAGTTTTTGGTGAACCTTTTTCCAAATGTGATTCACGGCACCATCAGATGGAATAGGACCAATACCACCTGGGTGACCGTTATCATACTCCAAAATGGGCTGAACACGAGCCATGTTTTGGCGAAATCTATTTTTCTGCAACTCAGAGTAGCCTCTAAGATGTTGTAGGAGCCAATTGGGCTGCAATGCTTCACTAACTGCAACAAACACACAGAATTCTGAGTAGTCTACCATCCCTTCGAATGGGAGCTCAATGTCATCGCTAACAATGACAGGTATACAAAGACTTTGGATGGCATCAAAAAGGCGGCATGACGTTGGGGTATCCCCTGCTGGATGCAAACAGAACTCAGACGACCTCATTCCTTTTATCGACTGCTCCTTCCCAGTCGCATTAGGGAAACCCTCTTCCATGATGACACCAGGTTCATTAACCAGCAAGTCCCACAACTTTTCTCTAACCATCCCACCCTGCATATATGAAACACCTTGTGAGCATTCCTAGTTCTTGAGGGGAAAAGCCATGACGACATGAGGGCATTAGCCAACAGAAGCAGGCACTTCAAAGAAACAGCAAATCAGTAAAGTGGATACTGACCCGATGCCTATGCTTCGCTCCCTTAAAATAAATTAGAGTGCTGCGTTTCTGGTTTTCTGATATGTGCAACCTAGGTAGCAAGTAGGTGTAGGGCACAATTACATCCTTGAGCAGTGAAACCTGGGTATGTTGTATCATATCCAAGGAGCTCCCATTTGAAGCTTTTGCATCAAGCTTGTACCACCCACCAAAATCCACCACTAGAAGAACAGCGGCAGATATTTCGCCTCGCACATGCCACATTGCAACAGGGTCTGCCAAAGAACGCTTCAATTTTTAACATAACCTGAGATCCAGAAACTAAATCATAAGGCTACTAAAACCATACACTATGCTCTTATATTTCAGGTTGTAGTTACAGCCAAAAGATTGTATATAACTAGCATTAATATATTCGTAAGATAAAAAAATCTAATAAATAAATACGGAAGCAGATTACACTTTCATCAGATATCCCCTAACATAGTCTTGCTCAGTTGACATAACAATTGGCAGTACATGTCCAACCCTAAGAAGACACGACGCAAGCCGAATTTTTTAAAAATACATTTGAACCTTCTGCCCACCCCATCTTACGCCATAAAAGTAAAATCAGCATCCAATAATGCCATACATGGCGAAGACTCATCTGCTATCCTTTTTTTAATAAAAAAAAAAAAACATATATATATTTACTCATCTGCAAGGTTCCTGCGAATAAAATATTCCAAAATATGCATTATAAATTCTTAAGTGACTCTTATTAACGATGTACCTATTTATGTATCTTCTTGTCTACAGGTTGACGAGGTGCAGTGTAGTGGTAAGACGCCTCACCTGTTTCTGTTAGGTTACGAGTTCGAGTCACGTTGGGGGTAGGTGGGGAACCACTAACAATCCTCATTTTAAAAATTAAAAAATATATAATCTACAGGTTTCTTGATTTTGGAGATTGATCTGTTCATGTTGACAGCTTATTCCAGCCTAAACACCAATCCATGCCATGAAGGCTAACTTGTTTACAGTAGAACAGGAAGCAACTAAGCAAGAGTATGACTTTATGTGAAGGTCAAACAGATGTAGAAATTGTGCAATATTATGTTCCTACTACAGGCCTCTCACTGAAGAAGAAACAACACATAATCAACAAGGATAGATAAAAAAAAACCCAAACCCTCATCCAAACTGAATAAGCACATCTGCATAGAGAAAGCACCACAAGTCACAAGGCAAAAAGCAGGGATATAAAAGTACATATATGCTCTATCTAAACTGTTTCGTTTTTCCTTTCTCATTCCTATTCCTATGAATAATTTTAGAGCCACAAAGAACTGTATTCAAAAAGTGTACAAAGGCCTTGTTGGCTTAATATGACTACACTAAAAAATTTGTGGACCCCACCACTAACAAAAACTGCACCAATAAAAATGCTCCACATAGTCTTTTGTGCATTCTCTTTGTAACTCTTTTGTGGCTAAATCATTGCACTATTACTATTTGTGTATTATGGACTCCCAATCTACAGTAAAAAAGAAAACCATTCAATCATGTAAGAAGTTTGGGATTTGGGCACAGTTCCCTTTCTCAGCAGGACTTGTACTATTACGTAGTTCTGGGTGGCAGTTCATATGATTAGGGTGACAGACCTATAAAATGAGAGGCATACTGCCAGCAAATATTAGGGTTTCTATTGAAGAGTCAAATTCACTTCATTCAGTATGAAGTTCTTTCAGTGTAGAACAACGACCTACTAGATAAAGGAGGAGGAATCTTCAATGGGTGGTGAGTCGGTGACCAAGAGGTCACTAGAGAAACCAAAGCCAGAAATGAAAAGAAGAAAGAAAAAATTAAGAAAAATAGAAAATGTTTGCCACTCTCTATGGAGAAAGGTATATCCATGAAAAGGCCAGCAGGTGGAGCTCATAAAGAAGCCATGTAAACGGCCCTTTCACCAAGCAACTGCAGACGAAGAGACTTGGCCCTAAAGATCATAGAATAAATATCATGCTAAAGACAGGACTAGACAGTAAACTCACGCAGCACCCCAAAATTTTACCGTCTCTATACCACAAGATATCAAACCTCAGGCAAAACCAAGACACAGCCAGAACTCTGGAAAACAAATGTAAAGGGGACCAAAAGCGTATGAAATACCATCCTTCATTATGAGTCTAAATGTGATGCTCACACATTATGATGCGTCCGGTGACAAAGATTTAGTACAACAGAAGATCGTTACTGCTGAGTTTGGCAGATGAAGGCAGCAAGCAGAAAGTGAAACAGATTTTGGCTGCATTTTGACAGCAGCCAGGTAACGAACAACGAATTAACACGGAAAGATGCACACAGCGACTCACCTCGCCTTAACCTATTTCCTGGTTGCTGTTAAAGAGGTCATCTCAAACTACCAGTGATATATTAACAAATACCCCAACAGGAAAAACGATGCAAGAAACCAATGAATAGACTCACCTTCCAGGACAATAATACCATAAATCAGGGCATGACAAAATGGCAAAAGTGATTAATGCGTGTCCCTCGCTATTCGAACTATCTAGCAAATGAAAGTGAAGATCATTACCAAGTTTGAACACAGACAAGTATAAAACCAATTATACCCAGGTAGTTGTATAACAGAGATAAATGTAATATTGGGGCACAACAAAGTCCGCTAACACCTATAATCCAAAGCTATTTTCCTCTCCATGAGTATATGACCTATCAACAAAAAGCAAATTAATCCGGTGAGAGCATTCAGAAGGTCCAGCACAAGAACATCCTACCTGGCGCTCGCCACTTAAGATATTCCACTACCTTATTAGCGATGAGGGTCACATCAAGGATCCAATTTAATGAGCATAACAAGGTAGTCTAATCAGGTTATCTCTAACCTCGATGTAATTGTCTTGGAGAAGGAAATTGATGCACTGGCACACCACCCCATTTAGCACATAACTCCAAAAACGATGAGTCTGTTAAGGGAACTCTAAGAAGACTGGTCGGGAGTCAACATAAGGCCTTATGGACACAAGCTCTGTTCCCAGTCAAATAATTCACTATCACATCTATATCATGTGAAAGGTCACTCCAACTACCTCCTCTCCTCAACCAAAGGTTGGCTATCTAAATCAAACATAAGGCTCTCAGACAATGAAAGACAATAGAATCTTGTACATCCAAAAACCACATATGAGCTATGCTCAAAGTCTTCAACACAACAGCAGAGGCACAACAAGAATAAGTAGTCTGGAGGTTTATTGAATGTATAGAAGAGGCTGAATGTGCTAATTGTGTTTGGTATGCAATAGATACTCTTCTTCTTCTTCATATTTTTCCGGCCTCCAACTGAAGTTGGAAGGAACATGAACCACTCTCTATTTTTTATTCAGTCAAACAGTGCATGTGCATAATTGCTGTACGCCTTTCACTTTCAACTTTTTTTAAGAGTACCACCCACACATTGCCATTTCTAAAATGACTCCGATCTTTTGCTTCTTACGGAGCATCTATGAATCAATAGAAACAAACTCCAACTTTACTGAAAAAGATAATAACTCTAACTTTATCTTGCAAGAGATTCTAATGGCAACATTACCCTAAACAATGTGAATACTCTCAAAAGAACTGGAGGTTAAAGATATCTATGAACAATTTGAAAGTAAAATAACTGGCAATCACAACCTTGAAAACTTAAAAACTGAAACTTTCAATCACAAAATTACACCAAATGTCAAAATAAGCAGGAGAAGGCATATATCAGTGATCAGTTGGCACAGACAGATAAGTACTGCTTATTCCTATCTGTGCATTTGTAAATATCATGAAAGGAGAGTGCTCAAGATGAAGCCCTTTTCCAGATTGCTGCAATTGCCTTTACATTTAAGTAACAATTACCTGGAACTGGAACTATAGAAACATTTTCTAAATTAATAATAATAATATCCCAAATTTTTTTATTTTAAATAACTATCAAAAATGTAGCAAATGACTAACAAAAATATCAAATTATGCAGGCCAGGTCCTCCAAGGCCTGTTAGAGATCTCTTCAACCTACTCATGACCAGATAGACCTGTTTCACCTTATAAATAACAATACTTCAATTCTCAATGAAAGGCACCATGAAAGCAACCCTAAAAGCAAGGAAAGCCCTTAAGCTTACAACCAAAACAAATTTTTTTATCCGATGTCATTGAACATAGAAGAAAAAACTGTCTTAAAAGTTTAGTTATTCGTTCCGTCATTGAGTCCATTTATGTTTCTATGGTGGCCCAAGGAAGTGTCCAATATGAACTAGTACAGAAGCAAGTGGTGAGTTATTCCAGTTCTAACTGGATCCACCAAACCCATTGCATGTGCCATTTTCACTACGACACATAAATGGCTATCCTCGTGTGTAGAAGCTTTAGGTTCTCATGCTAGTCATTTAACAATGATAATCAGATATTTCCACATATGTTTAAGTGTGTGTAAGTGTGTTGGAGTTGATCAAAGACGTCTCAACAGACCAAACTAGTGCTACCACCTTTCCACACAATTTATTCATGTTCATCTCCTAATTCAATATGAAAACACTCTTTTTTCCCCTGATTGATTAGAAGAGAGAAGCATCTACTTTAACCCAAACATTCTCCTTGGAAGAGGCCCATCTCAGCTCGAAACTAGAACCTTCTCGAGGCCAAATATATCAACCAGCATTGTTCCCGAGGCTTGATGATTGAAAATTTAATGAACTCAAACAACAAGGCATGTAACAAGTCCACGCAACATGCATGTTGCCCAGAATTTTTATGTAGTAATAAAGCATGCTTAAAATTAACTTCCATAATTCATATTTATCTAATCTTCTTGCCTCTCCAATTTTTGTTTAGATTTTGCCAATGGCTAGAATTAAACTTTTCTTAACTACAAAACTTTAAGATATTTTGTTTCAAAGCAACTTTTTCATTGTGTATGAAAAGCCATAAACAAACAGTTATATCAATTTTCCTTCTAAACAATCTGATAATTAAGAAAGTCTCTACGGAAAATGATTACTTGTTAAAGAACAATTGTAATGGAGAAGGGAGACAGCAAACAAGTTCATTTCTGAGAAATTGAGCCTCTCATTTCACAGCATTTCGCACCAGCTCCTGATCTATGCATAAGCAATGTCACATAGCAGCATATACCAAATGACACTTTTGCATGCGCTCATACACTTCAATCAATGTTTAGAGAGTAGATCATAATTCCTAAAAACCTAATATATTTCCATTTAGCAATAGAAGGCATATTAAAAATTAAAAATAGAATTGGCATTAGAACTTTGTTAAACCTTCTTCCGCCCTCCCCCCGAATCAAAATGTCTCTTTTTCCTTCAAGATCCTCATACTATAACCATGATATCAGAATCAAACAAAGTTCCTTAGTACATTCTGCAGGTAGCGTTGCTGTTCTACTAAACACGTTACTCCCTATATCTCAAAATAAAAGGGGCAAACCAGTTAGCCGAAAGAAAGCTATCGCAATCATATCTTAAAAGGGCCTTTTTCAGAAACCCTCACAAATCATAGGTTGTATCGAAGAGTCAGCAAAATCCAGCCCAAGGCAAGTGCTAAGTTTCAGATCAGGAAACCTACAAGCTGACGATATGAGAGACCAAAACCCTTCGTTCATCAACAGATAGACAGGCCTCACATGTGATTACACAGAAGGTAGTGGAAAGAGCTCTTAATAGGCTCGTATTTCAATTATCCTCTTTTCCTCACCATCCTTAACAGCGTAAACTGACTTTCCTCAACAAAAGAAAGATTTTCATAAAATACGAAAGGAAAGATAAGTTCTCCCGTCAATCCAAAGTCAATGGAAAGGATTTGGACCATTTGGTTTGATATCATTCACAAAAAGAAAATATCGACTTAAAGTAGAAGCCAGTGAGGGAAGAGGAAGAGTTTGAACATAGCTCAAAGATCAAAGAGTGTAATAGCTTCAGTTGGTGCTTCTACAGATGGGAAAAAGGAAGGACAAGCTAATCTGCACAATTTGTCGAAGGGAAGCATCTTAGCCAAAGCTCCATGGGGGGGGGGTTTACAAATACCGGCGGGGACAGCAAAGCCGGAACTGAATACTTCAATGGGAGTAGCAAAAGACGTTCTCAAGAAGATTTTTCCAAAGAACTCTCTTTTCGATGAATACCAAATGGGAACTCAAGGGGTCAAATCATAGAGAAGCATCCAAGCTGGGATTAGAGTTATTATGCAAATTAAGAAAATGTTTAAATATTCAATCAACTCCCTAAACTACTCATCCTGTTGTGATCGCAAATTCTAGATGATTCGACTTAGTTAATTCTCATCCACAAAACTATAAATGGAATATCAAATATTCCCCACCAAAGCCAACTTTGATCATGCAGAACGAATGCTCATATCAAACATGTATATATCAGTAACCGCACAAGTAGCATACAAAAAGGTCATTTACAGCAACCATAGCACAATAAAGAATGGAGTTTTTACCAAGCTTATAAGCAAAAAGGTAAGCAGCATTACCAGTAAGAACAAAGACATGATCTCTACCACCGGACCGCTTCCAAGCCTCGGTCCCCTTAACAAAATCCACAACCTCCCTCTGCCTATCATAATCCTCATTCCCGACCTTCTTCCTAAACACCCCTTTCCCCACACCCAGCTGCATCTCCGCACTTGCAGTAGCGAAAAAGGGCACAAAAACCACATCAGCTTCCTCCACATCAAAAACCCTCCTGGCAAAAGAACCCGTCCTCATCTCCTGAGGGGTCATGAGGTCACCAGTTATCCAGTACTCAGCACTGTACTGCTTGATCAATGGACTCTCCGGGTACGGAGGGAATTCTTTATGCTTCCAGAGGTGGGTTGCTGAGGAGCGGATTTGGTTGTCTACTTCGCTGCCCAGGCGGGTGTCGTGGGTGAGGGACCAGTACTGGTCCAGGAGGCCGTAGTTGAGTGATCTGGGTAGATCTGAAACGTAGACGTTGAT
>JAOWAN010000043.1:7562278-7575657 GCA_028566635.1 Lobelia cardinalis
GAGATTCATCAACCATGATAGAAAATAAACGATCTCCAAGTTCACCCAATATTTCAAGTCTTGTTTCAACTGCACAACCATTAATCATATCCTTCTGAATAGGCGGAGAAGTCATTTGACAATTTTTTGGGGCATTTAGAAGTGTAACATTACCAACCTCCACTTTCCTTTCACTGTACCATCGCAACAATGATAGAAAATTTTCCGGTCTTAAGGAAGTAGATGACTCGTGATGTCCCCTAAAAGATTGACCTTCCCCCAAGCAACGACGAATAACATCAAGGGTTGCAGTCAAACAGATTCGATATGCCTTGTCTTTTAATGCAGAATCTCTCTCAACAACATAAGTCAAACTCTGTTTTTGATTCAAAAAGTTTTCATATTCAATTCTTGCTTTATTATGTGAACGTTGAACCGACATGTGCTCTAAACTTTTCAAGGCCCTTTTTCCAATTGAAAAACCCAATACTAGTAAAGACTTCATCTCCCGATGCCATATGCCCACGCTTGAAAAGAAAACACCAAAAATAATATACAGCATCTTTTGACATATTGTATTCAAGCTAATTAAAGTCCTTAAACCAACTATCTCTAAAACTTCAAAATTGAGGTCCAAATTGTGTTTGTGGAAATGCATGACCTTTTGGTTGACAAGGACCTTTAGCAACATATTCTCTACGAATCCGGTCTTGAATATTCACATCAAAACTATCAATTGGTTTTCGTAGTTCAGGATCGAAAACAATATCATTTTCCAAATTAAAATTATCAACAACCAGATTTTCATCCAAAGCTTGTGTTTCATTTCCAACACTCGCGCTAGAAGAATCGCTAGAAACTCTAGGTCGTTTGGTTATAAATTTATCCATTGATGAACCAAAATAAAAAAAAAACACAAATTCATAAAAATCCTAAATTAGGGCACAAAATAGTCACAATTCACAAAAATCAATATTTAGGGCACAACAAACTACTATGAATTGAAGATAAAATTTAAAAATCACAAAGAAAGTAATCACGATTAATAATTTATCAAAATTCCATCACATTAAATAAATAATTTTAACCCTACAATTTATCCCAAAATTCAAATAATATTGAGAGAGAAAGATGAAAATACCTAATTGATGATGATCAAAGTCACCACAAATTGATGTAGACTTGGTTCACTTGGACTAGGGCAAGAAATCTTGAAGAAGGAGCAGGCGAGCAGCAACCAAGATTAGCGAAGAAGGAGCACCAACGCACAACTGCGGACTAGAGCAGCAGCAGGCGTGCGTGAGGCGTCCAACTCCAAGGAGAAGGCAAAATAAACACTGGGCCTAAAGCCCGTTTGTTTTCTACTTATATCAATTTAAAAAAAAATCATTAATCAAAACGCTGTCGTTTTGGTTTTAAATAAGAAAAAAAAACGAGAAACACTGAAACAGATCGCAGATCTCGCCGAAAACTCGCCGGAATCCATGGATGATGAAGGGGGCTACAAGCATGGGAAAATAGTAATCTAAGAAGGAAATTTCGAGGTGGAGGGGTCTTCAGCCCCCTCCAATCCCCCCCTCCCTCTGCCACTGAAGAGGAGGATTAATTGTCGAAGTTGTACCAACTTCCATTGAATTCGATCCAAAGCAAAAAAAAAAAATTAGTGATACACGAGGCAAAATAAATAGCGATCGGTGCCGGAAGAGATCGACGGCGATATGCAGGAACTCGCCGGCAAAATTATCGGAGAAAAAGACGTGTAATTTTGACGACGATGATGGGAGAGAAAATTATCGGAGATGAAGGAGGCGGCGCAAGGAAGGAGAGAAACAAATCTAAACAGGGCAAGTAGTGAGTGAGAATGTACGGGGGTATTAGATTTTGAAATAATTACAAAAATGCCACCGCACGGGCTTAGGGAAGAGCCTTATATCAATAGTTCAATTTTTGAGATCTGAAGGTTGTTAGGAATTCCTAGGTTCTTAGAAAATAATTGGATCTTAATGGAATATGTCCCTATATATATAAAAATTAGTTTAAAGTTCTAATCATCACATGTTTACTTTTGACATATTTTAAATGCTTAAAAATAAAAAGAATAGATATTTGAAATATTGATAGGGTTAAGTTAACATCTCATACTTTGTAGGAGTTTAGCATTGTTCTTATTTTTTTTTTCTTTTATTCTCTCACCTTTTAATTTTTTTAATATTTATTTGAGGGGTAAAAGTGTCAAATCGGGTATAAAAAAATGTGCTAGAGAATTAATCATCATCAATTATACTTTAAAAAGTAGATATGCAATGATTGAAATAGTTATAGAGACAATGATTGAGTAGACGATTTGACATTTTTACTGCTTAAATAAATATTTAAAAATTAAAAAATGAGGGGATAAATGAAATAAAACAATGGGGACAATGCTAACTCCTACAAAAAATGAGGATATTAAAATTTAACTCACATATATAAGGCATGAAGCAGTCATATTTATAGTCACCACAATGTATAAATTTCAAATAAATTTATACACAATCACGTCATGTCATATCATTACTTTGTAAACCTCTCATTTATAAACATAATCCTCACTATAAACTCATCAAAAATTTATAATACGGGTCCATAATTAAATATTTTATTCCTATTATCTAAAATTCAATTGAAAAAAGTAATACAGTATGTGTGAGACCTGATTGAAACAAAATCACCAACCAGCTGAAGAATATCAACCTCTCTAAATTTTAGATCACGTAAAGCACTTCCACTATATTGCATAAACCTTATCAAAGTTTCATAAAAAAATATAAACTTATAAAATAGCACATAATGAATGTTCCTAACATTTTCTTTATGAACCTTAATTAACTTTACTTTTTTTTCTTTGTATATTTGATCCATAAGCTCCTTATTAGTATGATTATTGGACATGTATTTTTTTTTAATTGTGGTCTTATTTATGATTTTTGTAACTATTACTTCTTCCGTCCCATATAATGACTTACATTTTAATTGGACAAATAGATTAATAAATGGTTTAAGAAAAAAATATTTTTCATAAAATATCTATTAATGGGTGATTTATATTTATTTATTTCAAAAAGTAGGAGTAATATAATTAAGTGGAATGATTCAAAAAGAAAATATAACTCTTTAAATAAAACGAATAAAAAAAATGTTACTTTTTATATAAAATAGACGTTGTATCTATAGTATAAAATGAATGACTTAGGTTGGGAACCAAGGGGTGGCTCAGTGGTAGAGCCGAGCTTTCTAGTATGTAAGGTCTCAGGTTCGATCCTCCCATGCTCCCTTGGGACAAAAAAAAAAGAAAGAAAAAAGAATGACTTAGGTTGTATTAAATCTTATTAATTAGATTGAAATAGTATGAACCATTTTCCCTTAGCATTCTCCCAGCCTTTTTAATTTTTTCACCGTATGCTGAGGGACATATGTATACATAATAATTATATATAAGGGTTTAACTTATCCCCATCAGTTGTAGAAATTTAGCAATATTTTTATTTTTAATTTTTTAAAATGTTCTTATTTTTTAATTTTTAATATTTATTTGAAGGGATAAAAATATTAAAATCATGTATAAAAAAATGTGCTTGTATTTAATGCATGTGAAAAATACATATGCAATGATTGGAACATTGATTAGGGTAATGATTGAGATGATAATTAATTATCAAACACATTTTTTATACATAGTTTTGACATTTTTATCACTCCAAATAAATATTAAAAATTAAAAAGTGAGGACATTTTGAGAAAGTAAAAATGAGGACATTGCTAACCTCCTACGATTAGAGAGGATATTAGCTAATCCCTATATAAAAATGAGTAAGAAATAACGTAAATATATAATTGATGCAACCAGTGATAAAGGAAAAATAATTATATTAAAGTAAAATTAACTTTGATTAAATTAAAAAATTTTAATTTCAATTATTTACTCTAAACATAATTTCTTTCATTTTTAATTCTTATTTTCTCATATATATATATATTTTTAATTATATCAATTTTTATATTTACAAGTTTTTATAAAATTTAATTATGTTATTTTATTTTAATAATATTAATTTTTTAAATTAATAGTTTTCTTCAAATACCATAACATCGAGTACAAACATGAACATACACTAATATAATAATATTTACTTTTTTTTCTCTCTCTCTCTAGAATAGATAATTTCATCACTATCTGATACTCCTACTTATTTTATTGCTTTAATTATTATTATTGAGATAATATTTTATATTGGGAATAAACTAGCCGCATAAAAACTTAATAAAGATTTCGGGCTACTCCTCTCATTGCGAACTCCAGACTTTAACATGGTATCAGACCAGGCTCTACACATGCAGGCCCAACGGCATGTCTTTCCTCAGCAGCGCCACCGAACAGACCAAAGAGAGTCGGCGTAGTAATGGACCCAGACTTTAACAATTATATTATACTATAGGCCCTTCTGATCATAGAAAAAGCAGTTTACCCTGTTACCCTTTCCACCTGTTCCTCTCCTCTGTTTTAACTCCTCCCACTGTCACATAGCCTCCCTCCCTCTCTCCCTCCCTTCCCCCATTAAAACACGCACACACAGTTACAGGAGTACTACTGTCGCCGCCATTACACTAAAAACGCAGACTCCTTTCTGCCCTTTCCTTTTCTCCCACTTTTCCCATCCATTCCTAATACTATAATAACTCCACATTCCCTCTCCCCACTTCTCAGCCCCATCACCTTCTTCTGATCAAGTCCTTCCTTACAACTTCATCATGGCTTTCCTTTAAAATTTTACCCTCCAACCACTTTGATTCGCAGGAAACAGGTTTCTTTCAATCAAAGAAACCTCTGTTTTTGAACTGCTAGCTCCATCAATCTTCAGCAGTATGTCCACATGGCCATTTGTATCAAGATCTTTTACTAAACCAAACAAAACCCTTTAATTTCTTGTTGCAGTATTACTCAATCAAGAAAACCTCTGGTTTTTTTTTTTTTTTTTGCTTATATTCATATCACCTTCTAGCTTAAATCAATCTTCTGCAGTATACCCACGTGGCGCTGTTCTCCAAACCTTCGTCAATGGACGTCAAAGACACTGATTTCTACTCCCACAAGCTCCCCTCCCCCGCTCAAGTAGTGGACGAGTTGAGAGAGCTATGGTCAATGGCTTTCCCAGTAACAGCAATGAACTGCCTTGTCTACGTACGGGCCCTCGTGTCCGTCCTCTTCCTCGGCCGGCTCGGCAGCCTGGAACTCGCCGGTGGCGCACTCTCCATCGGCTTCACGAACATCACCGGCTACTCCGTCCTAGTGGGTCTTGCCTCGGGCCTAGAACCAGTCTGTAGCCAAGCACACGGCAGCAAGAACTGGGACCTACTCTCTCTCTCCCTCCACCGCATGATCCTAATCCTCTTCCTCGCCACCATCCCCATCTCCCTCCTCTGGCTCAACCTGGGCCCCGTCATGCTCTTTATTGGCCAAGACCCTCAAATCACCTCTACGGCCGCGACTTACTGTCTCTACTCCCTCCCTGACCTTTTAACGAACACCTTGCTACAACCCTTGAGAGTTTATCTCCGTTCACAGTCCGTGACAAAACCAATGATGTGGTGCACTTTAGTAGCGGTGGCGTTCCACGTGCCATTGAACTACTGGCTGATTTATAGAATGGGGTGGGGGGTGGCGGGGGTGGCGGTGGCGTCGGTGCTGACGAACTTGCAGATGATGGTTTTGCTGGCGGGGTACGTGTGTTTGTACGGGAGGTGGAGTTGGAAGTGGAAGGGTGGGGTTTGGGAGCTGGGCCCACTTTTGAGGCTGGCGGTGCCGAGCTGTATTGGGATTTGCTTGGAGTGGTGGTGGTACGAGATCGTGACGGTGCTGGCGGGGTATTTGCCGAATCCGAGGCTGGCGGTGGCGGCGACTGGGGTGCTGATTCAGACTACTAGCCTTATGTACACCGTTCCCATGGCTTTGGCTGGCTGTGTTTCTGCCCGGGTATGCTATTTTACACTCTCCTCCCTCTTAGTTATTGTATACGAGAAATGACTACGAATTAGAATTTACGGTCTCAAATGTTATCTAAACTCATGTCATACTCCCTCCGTTTCGTTTTTATTGTCCACTATACTATTTATAGAAGTTTCAAAATAATTGTCATCTTTCCTATTTGAGAATAGGACAATTGATTTACATCCACAAATTCCATTTGGACCCACTTTTCAATTCATCATGTCCACAAAATTTACTTTTTTTAAACATTGTGCAAAAGTAAAGTGGACAATAAAAACGAAACGGAGGGAATAAAAACGAAACGGAGGGAGTATGAATTTTGAATATGACACTGTTAGGGTCAGGATTCAAGTTTTAGGAAGATGTGTTAATGATGACACACCGTTTGAGACAGAAAAAAGGGTACCGAAGATGTGAACTCTGCTTAAGTTATCAAAATTACCCATTTTTTCATGGATGGATACATGAAATAATTTCTCTTTGTATGGAATGATAACATATCAAATGATGTGCTCCGTGTTATCAAGTGTCAACATTCAATAGGCACTTGGTTTTAGGAAATGATATTTGACTTCTGAAAAATGAAGCTAAGCATGTGAAGTATCGATAGATTACCACATAAGCATGTCACGTTTTGGATCGAGAACATTGTAAATTTTCTCACCGGTAATCATAATTAAATTTTAAATGAATTCACGAGAAACTGGTTGATTATATGGAAAATTTTAGAATAAGATATATGTTTGTGTTTATCTTAAATAAGGTTATTGATAATTTTTATTAAATCAGAGATGGGAGGAGGGGGTAGTAGTAAATCATTAATTTGCAAAATCATTGTAAGCAATCTCCTTTTGATAAAGTTAGCAGGAGTCGTTTGTCTTTTGTTATGTAAGAGTGAGTCGTTAGAGTGCCAATGTATTCTTCGGTGTGCGTGTATAATTACTCCCTTCGATTCACAATACTAGCTTTTTTAGACTTATGTACACATATTAAAAAATAATATAAGTTGACAAATTTACCCTTATTAAATAGTCACAATGTAAATGCAATTAATGATAATGGGTAGTTGGGAGATAAGAAGGGTAATTTAGGAAAATAAGGATAAAAAAAGTCTAGAAATCCTAAAGTGAACTATTTTGAAACAAAATTATTTTGTTAAAAAAGCTACTACTGTGAACTGGAGGAAGTAGTGTTTAGGGTTTAGTATTCTGTTTGAAATCGCCCAAAGTTTAAGAAGGTAATTAATTGTGTGAATAGACAGATTAAAAAGTAGTAGATACTTATTAGGATAGAGGGAGTAAAATTTTTCAGAATTATTTTCTTTTTGTAAATATTCCACCCTTATTCTATATACTTTTTTCGATTTTTCCTAAAATTGACAATTGTTCTGGTTTGGATTCCAATTTTTGATGGCAATACATCATAATATACCCACTCTTAGTAGTTAACCTTATTTTAGAGTAGCTTTTTCTCAAAACACATCACAAGTTTACTTTCCCTTTATCAAATTTTCATGTAATTTAGTAGTGAATATACCATTGCCGAGTGCATAGTGGAAGTGACTCATGTGAATTTAGTAAATCGCGGAAGAAGACTCATTCGGAAAAAAGAAGCAAATCTGAAAAAGCCTATATATTGATTCGGTAGTAATTATATATGTTTAAAATAGTATCAGTAAGTTCTTTATAATAAATGATATTACTACAGTAACGTTAATGAGAAATCTCAATCTTCGGAGCATCCTACAATTTACTCCGTCTTGTTGAAATTCCTTCTGCACTTCCGTATATCTTTTACATATTTTAAGGTTTTCTTTTCTCTCAATGGTTCCATCAAGGCTCTATGAGATATTTGATGATATTCGGGGGGAATAGAATCAATCCTTAGCCTTATACATTCATTGTCAATATTATATATCACCTTTCCTCATCAAAAAATAATGTGTAGGCATGCTTGGTCTTTTTATTATTAGCGAAAATATTCTCTTAAGTTGATCTGTGTTAGGCTAACATGAGTGCCACTCTTTGATTTTTTGGTCCACTTCAAAATAAATACCAACTTTTGTAAAGTACTTTTGTTATTCCTTTTCCCTATTCTATATAATGTACTCAAATGTATTGTACAAGTATTTTGCAGGGTGCACATTCGTGTTGAATTTATTAATCCCTCCAAGTCACTGCGTCTCGTGTAAATAAATGCTTGAATATTTTATTGCAGAAACATACACAGAAATACTGCAATCGTACAGAGAGCATAAATGCACACATATAATTGCACCTATGTTTTTAACCTGATACGTGGAAATTGCTCGCTTTACTTCATTCTTGAATAGGCATCTCAACTGCTTTTTAATCGATAATGTGTACGTGTGTACTGTAAGTGCAAATATTTTTGGTAACTAGCATGTCAGACGTTCCTTGTTTATTTATCCTTGGTTCATTTGAGTAACTCTGTGTTGCAGTAAAAGAAGATAAAGTAGGAAATAAAGCCATTGCAAAAATATCTGTGTGTGTCACGCCTCATAACCGTCGTTGGGAATTCAGTAATTTTGTTCCATCTGTGAGTATGAAATAAAAGATTGTATGTTTGCCTCATTGCCGGATGTTATCACTGGCTGAGAAGTGTGTCAATCCATTGTGCATGAATGCTCGCACTATCGTGTGCTTTTGATTTGCTATTTGATTGCATCACATTTCCACTTGAAGGGCTACCAACCAGGTCACACTTGTAATATGGTTGTACTACTATAGCATAGCGACAAGTCTTATCTCAGTGGCATGCCTATTCTTGTTCTCCTGGTATGTTCATTTGGTTGTGTGACAAAACCATTCAACAAACAAAAGTTGCCCAAGTGGCCTTAGCTTTGTTGCTTCCGTACGCATAATCCTTGAGAATATGGCAATACGCATTTCCATATTGGTTGTTATGAATTTAGCATTTCATTATTTTATTTGTATGTTGGGGGGTTGCCTTTTCTTAAATTTTGCATTTGTGTCGATGCTGTTTACTTTTTTGAATTTCCTGGAAGGTGTTTGAGTCTTTGTTAATCAACTATGGTTCAAAAAAGTAAATATAAAACAATGAACTTTGATGAAATCAAAGAATACTCCCTCCTGTTGTGAAATGAGCTTGTCAGCCATACATGAGATTTGTTCATGAAAATAGGGAAGGCTTTTTCTCCAAGCGTAGTTTCCTTGCCTTCCCAATAAAGAAAATAAAAAATAAAGAGAAATAAAGAGAAAAAGAAGAGAAATTGTTTTTCATTGATACTGATGGTGTTGTATATGCTGATGCAGGTGGGAAATGAGCTGGGAGCTGGGAGGCCATACAAAGCCAAGTTAGCAGCAGTGGTTGCATTGGGCTGTGCATTTGTCATTGGATTTTGCAATGTGATATGGACATTGATCTTTAGGGACAAATGGAGTGCCCTTTTTACAAAAGATGAGATGCTCAAAGCTTTAGTATCCTCAGTTATGCCGATCATGGGGCTGTGTGAGCTGGGCAACTACCCACAAACCACTGGCTGCGGCATACTACGTGGCACTGCCAGGCCAGCCGTGGGAGCCCATATCAACCTTGGCTCCTTCTACTTTGTTGGCACGCCGGTAGCCGTTGTACTGGCTTTCGTGCTCAAAGTCGGGTTCAGTGGGCTGTGGTTTGGACTATTGTCAGCTCAAGCGGCATGTGCAGTTGCAATTCTATATGCCGTGTTGGCTTATACAGACTGGGAAGGGGAGGCTTTGAAAGCTAAAAGACTTACCGGCATGGAAATGAAGGAGAGATGCGACGATCACGATGGCGGCGAAGGGAAAGTACTTTTGTTGACTATTGAAAACTGATTAAGCTTATATAACCACAGAAGGAAAGAATCAAGGTGGGGTTCACCAAGTCGGTTCCAAAAACCATGAAAAATCTTGTTCACACACTTAAACCAAAAACTCAGATTTTCTCTCTCATACCTATTATTTTATATATCCCTATTCTTACATCCTACTACTTACTATCTCTTTCATATATATTATTTTATATATCTCTATTTTTACATCCTACTATCTATTATACTATTACTATATTCATCAATTAATTATTTATGGGACTCACAAATAAAATAAAATTAAACCAAAAACCAAATCAACACCAAACTTAAAACCAAACTGTGCCAAAAATCTGCTATCTAAATGCACCCCAAATTTCCCAGTGGGATGGTCTTTCTTAGCTTAGGTACATAGCTAAGAACATTGCTATCTAACCACCATGTTTGATGTTACATCCACCCAGACCAGTTCTCCAAAAAGGATATCAAAGTTTTAATGGGAATTATTTCTTTAGGTCAGATCACAAGTTTTATATATCATTATATTTGAATATCACTCTATCTTACATATTACACTTAAATATCATCAAATATCATATATTAATATCAAATATTTTTCATATATTATCTTTATATTTATACACTCTCATAAATCAATTTAAATTTTTTACATTATATTCTTTCTCCTATTTTCTTAATTCTCTGTTCACATTTTAATCTTTCACATTACATTCAAAATTTTCACATCATGGGGGCATTTTAATCTTTTATTTAATAAATTTACATCATCTCGTATTCATATTGTGAACAGTATTATATCACTCAATATTACAATATATCATATTCGTGATCGGATTCTAATAATGTAATATGATACAGAGTATTTGGGCAAATTGAGGCACTAAATCTCAAATTGAAACAAATTATTTAAGATTTTCATACAATTTTGGAACATTAATTTCCATTGATGAATAGAGCAATATTTTGCTTATATTTGACAGCTTATTCACATCATTTGAGATGCTCACAAAAATTCATTTATTTATTGGCATCCTCAATGGGTGTATAGCACAACTGCTATAGTGTGACAGGAAAAAAAAAATGTAATTGAGTAATGTGTTGAGGGGATGATTGAGGAGATATAGGATTTAGGTAGGTGGGTAGGGATATGTAAAAATAGTGGATTTATTTGTTTGAAGTAAAAAATTACAATGGAAAAATTCATTGATGAGCAAGAAATGTTGTTTTTAAGCAATTTTTAGCAATAGACTCGCTCCATTTATTTTAATTATTCTGAAAATAATATTTTTACCTTACAATATGTCATTATCATGAATAATTAAAATCGAAACAGAGGGAGTATTATTCAAACAAATCGGTATTTATGTGCTATGGTTTTTGCAAAAATATTACTCCGTTAGGAAAGTTAATTTATTTTTCTGTAATTATGATTATTATTTTGGAAAGACATTAAGAATGTTAATTTTTTTTTTCTAAAATTATAATTTTTATTTTGAAAAATTATTTTAAAACAAAGACAATATTTACTTTACTTAAATTTTTTATCAAAAAATTAAAACAAATTGTTTACTTTGAACACATGGACAACGTACCCCATTGATCAACAAAAAATGTTGATTGATGGCGGACGTATCAGAATTTGGAGGTCTACTTTGAAGAGAAATGAGTGGATGGGGATGACTTGGGTCCTATTTGACAATTCTCATCATCATTTCGCAATTCTGAAATGTATTTTTATTTCCCCCCCCCCCCCCACACAAAATCCTAGGAATAAGATTAATAATGCAAATTTTATCAATTTGGTTTGATTTTTATTGTAAAAAAGATTTTTTTTTTTTTTTGGGGAAACTTTATATGATAAAAAGGCGATAAAAAATCGAGTTAATGTGTTTTAGATAGGAGTTTAGATTTTCTATTTCAAATAATGTATCACTTCTTGTGCCATTTTTTTAAAATTTAATTTTTAACTATTTAAAAAATAATTTTAATTTTATGTTCAAAATTCTAGAATATATGTCATATGGAGTGCGATGGATATGAATTAATTTGTGTAAAATAGTGTTATAAATGTGGAGATATGTAACCTTTGGAGAAAATTTTGCAACAAAAATCAGCTTACAAGTGGGGGGATGATTTTACAAGGTCTGTTTGGTGATTTTTTTTTATAATTTTGTTATTGTTAATTTAATTTTGTAATATTTATAATAAAAAGTAGAAGAGATGTATATAAATAAAAATTACATGATCAATGAGAAAGAAAGAAAAAGATACAAATCATCTTATTAAGCTGAACCTAAAAGTTTGGTACCCATTGCCAAAAAATTTTTTAAAAAATTCGGTACCCGATCCAGGCTTAAAGCAAGTTGTATCCTCATCGAAATCGTAAATGAGTCGAATCAGTTTGTAAGTTTAATTTGACTTAACTTGTTTGAATTTGATTCGAAGCGACTCGTATTATTTTTATTAGTCGAGTTTTTTTTTTTTTTTTTAATTAAAAAAAAAAAATTTGCCTCAAGGGGGCATGGGAAGGGATCGAATCTGAGACCTTACATACCGTAAAGCTCGGCTCTACCACTGAGCCACCCCTTGGTTCCCATTAGTCGAGTTGAACATTGTTTTCAGACACGTCATATTTTGCGAGTTCAACTTGACTCAACTTATAATGCTCGCGAGCCAGTTCGTTAAAGGCTCGACTCGTTAAAGACTAACTCAATTCATCATTAACATATCCAAATTTGAATTCAGAATATTCAAATCTAGCAACACGAAACATACTAATTTAAAAAGGCTACATGTATAAGCCCAACTGAACACATAATAACTCAATTAACATTGATTCAAAGTCAAAAATATAAAATAAAATCTAAAAAAAATACATAATACTGGAATATAAAACATATGAAAAATAATAAATCATTAAAAATACTCATTTATCTGTTACACTCAGACATGTCAAGGCTCATGAAGATTTGCTAAGGTCTACCTAAAAATATCAAAACCTGTTAATGTCTTGGCTCGCGAAGGTTCGGGAAATCCGCAAGTATCTCGCGATCCAGTTATGTATCGAATCGAGCACACCAATTTGGTTCGACCCGTGATATAATTTGATGAGCCCAATTTACATCCGTAAAAATTCAATTTGACTCGACTCATTTACAGACTTAATTCCCACCAAATTATGTTTCTAACAATTGTTGATCAACATCATTTCTTTTTCTGTGATCATATATATATATGAACGTATTCCGATACAAATCATAAATTTCGTACAAACGTGTGCATCAATTGTATCTTAATATTTTTAGTTGTATCTTAGTTATATTTTTGTTGTATCGTATAAAATAACTAAGATACAAAGATACAACAAAAATATAATAAGATATAATTGGATCTTACTTAGATGCAACAAAAAAACTAAGATATAACAAAATTAACGAAGATACAACAAAAATATACTAATATACAATGGATTCGCACGTTTGTACGATATTTGTGGTTTGTAGCTGATCATTTTTCTATATATATATTGCGAACCAGTTG
>JAOWAN010000043.1:7575757-7594891 GCA_028566635.1 Lobelia cardinalis
CTCTCTTTCTCTCTCTCTCTCTCTCTCTCTCTCTCTCTCTCTCTCTCTCTCTCTCTCTCTCTCTCTCTCTCTCTCTCGTCATCAACCACCACAACACCTCAAACCACCATCATTCCAAGTGAACCACCATCTCCATCCCTGTCATATCTTCCAACCTCATCTGTATAAATGGAATGTTAAACTTTGCACATTGATTTGTTCAGAAACTTTAATTAGTTACTATTTTAATTAAGGGAATTATAATAAAATATTTTTAAATTTTTAATTATAATTAATAATTTAAAATTAAAATTTAGTTTATTTGAAAATATATTGTATAATTTAATATTAATTTTTTTATAAAAATAAATTAAAGTACAATCTGAAAAAATTAAGATTTATTTTATAAAATTTCAATTTAGACCCTGAACTTTATGTGGGGATAAAATGACAGAAATACTCTTTAAAAAGTTACGTGTTTTGCACGTGGGTTGAATTTCGTTAATTTTCTAACGAATCCGTCAAAAAAAAACTCATTTTGAAACAAAAATGTAATATTAGAGCTCATTTCAAAAGTTTTAAAATTTGGGGGTCTGTTTTAAAATTTCACATAATTTTTTGGACCAAAAACGTAAATTAATCCTTAAAATATTATAATACTTAGCACAAAAATACCTAATCTATAGTATAATTTTGGGTGGTGTGGGACCCACCTGGTGAATAGTAACATTTGGGGGAATTTATGGATGTATGTGTATTGGGATTGGGAGAAAAAGGGAAATCTTTTGGGAATGGGTGAGTGGGGAAAAAGTTGGGATTGGAGTGTGTGGGGTGTAGTGTAGTAGTGTAGTAGGTGTGTTTTGAAAAAAAAAAATTCTTTTTATATTTATAAAATTTATAAAATATTTATTATAAAATTATATTATTATAAATTAATTTGTATAAAATAATCCGTGTCCTCGGGACACGGGCTTCTCCTAGTTACACAATAAAATATGTTTGTAGGAGTCTCATAACTGGAATTATCTGAATTTGCGGAGGAAAGTGGTCAACAAAAACTGTTAGAAGATATTTTTTGAGTGTAAAGAAAGTCAGTCATGTATGACATGGAATGGACTTTCCATGCCATGAGGTCGGTCGCAATTAGTCAACGCGTGCGTGACGGAGTTGTTGTTGTTGATCTTCATCGTAAACTACTATTCTTCCTCTCTATCAACTTCAACAACCCATTATCTTTTATTTTTAAATTATATACTTATACTTAGTGACGTCAGAAAGACGAAAATTTCCCATTTCGCACCACAATAAAGTTCAACCCTAATCTCTCTTATGGTCCGATCAAGAATTCGATATAAGATTATATGAGATGATATAGTACTGTTCACAGTATGAATATAAGAACGTATAAGTGCTATGAGTATATGATTTAAATGACGAAAATACCCTCCTTCCAACATTACTTTTCACGTGACCTGACTACCTTGTAGATTGTGTCTTCAGCTTTGTTTTCTAACCAGAGATAGAGAATATGTGGAGTCCGCCTTTTTTATTTCTCACTTTCTTATCTTTAAAACTCTCTCCCTATCCCTTCATATACAAACAAAGCTCCTGCTCTACTCTGGCTTCCTCACCTCCGTTCAACCTCTATCATTTCCCTTGCCCTGCAATCGCGCTACCGTTTAACCCTTATTGCTTACCCTTCCGTCAACCCTCCGATTTTTCACACACACACTTCAACAAATTTCACATTAGCATGTATCACGCTACCGTTTATCTCCTATATATTATATAGCTTTTAACAATGACATGTATAATAAAATTTTAATTTAAAATTTTTAAAAGTCATCTTTTCTAAATCGTTGAGATGAAATTTTATAAAGATGAAACAGAAAATGACATATCATTTAATATAAAAGATCTGAACTCCCAGCAAAAATAGATGTTCCCTATACTCACTTTCTATTTCCTTTTTCTTGGAGAAAACCTCGTTCTCATTTATTAAAAAAAAAAAAAAACATTTAAATACCAATTCCATGATTGTAGTTTTATTAAACATTTTCACATTTTTTAAGGGTAAAAATACATCTACATAATTGTTGAGGTATGGCCGATGAGTTCTTAGCTCAATGGATATCAGGTCAATTCTTTCTAATGTGAATCTTTTTAATAATTTGAGTTGTATTTTGAAATATTCGACTTATTTTACGCTTATCAAATCTATTTCCTTTAGTCCTCAATAAATAAAAAGGTTCAAATAAAGTAAACTAATTCAAACGAAAGTAAAAAAAAAAAAAAAAAATTAACTTGAGCAACCTCAGCGGGTGTTAATTTCAGTAGTGTCAACCCCCTTTAGGTCATTCTAAAGGTGTTTTTTTTTTTTTCATATTTACATTTGCAAAGAAATTATATTGTTTTTTTTGCTGTGATACATAGAAATTATTATTTTTTGTTGTGTATTTCCAATTATATATTTATCTAACTTTCAAAGCATAAATCAAAATCAAAACAATTCAACACTCATTTCCTCCGTTGCATATAGGGTAGTTATCATGTCGAATTGAGTTGAACTTTCGAGCTCGTGTTCGTTTAAAATTATCGAATTGAGCTTTTACCGAATCTGAAAATTGTATTCATTAACAATTGAACTGCTCGAGTTGGGTTCGAGCTGACGCCTTATAGAGCCGAGCTCGAGCTTGAGTCATTTTTATCCCAATATTAGTTATTATCACAAAAGCTTACCATTAACAAGTTCATTTGTAAATAGTTAATAATAATGTTAGAACATAAACATTTTGTTTGTAATTTTCAAAGTCCTAAAATTTCAATTGTCAATTATGATTTTATTTAGTCGGCTCGTTCAAAGGCCCTCTTAATATACAATTAAACTTACAGACCTATTAATAGTAAAATTAATTATTATTTTTAAATAAAATATAAATAATGAACAGTCGAGCATATCGACTCTAAACCAAGTTTGAACGAGTATCAAAGGAAGTCGTTATCGAACTCGAGCCTAGCCCTCGACAATAAAACGAGCTAAAAATCTTGTTCGTGTTTAGCTTATATCGGTTTCGAATCATTTGAGCTGGAACTCATCGAGCCGAGCCTCGAGTGGTTCCTGAAACAGCCCTATTTGCAGAGCTATACCTTGGCCCAATTGAGCACTTCAATCTAAATGAATTTTCCACACTTCGTCTCTCAATAAGTGTATTTGGAACGAAGGAAGTGAGAAATAATTAAAATAGATTTTTATCCAGTCAGGTTATAAACCAAAACCATTTGCTACCAGCATTTTTACTTATTTCCAATGAAGGATGGAATAGCCAATTTCCAGATCTTGCTACTTTCTTTCTTGACTTATTCCCCCAGTTTCGGGCAAAAAGCATATGCACCACCAGAGAGCAAGGAAGAAACATGGTAAAGAACCAACAGAAACATAGCTTTTGACTATTATGAAAAGTAATAAAACATTTCTGTACATAGCTTGCTAGTTCCTCGATATGGACTCGACCTCTCGACAGCAAAATCACTCCAGCACACCCCGAACCTCCGTTGTAACTTCACAATCATTGGACAGAGTATTGGCAATGTCCCCATCTTTTCCGATGCTCTCCCAACAAACCTGAAAGTTTCCTAGGAGAACCACCGATACGTTGGCATTTTCTTCTAGATATTATTCATTTATCAGAGAGAGAGCTCACACTCCGAATGTCGTCCACTCGGTCAATGACATCCATGGCTTTGATCCTATCTAGATGAAAATTAATTATGGGAACTGAGGATGGTCTCTTGATGGGGAAGGGATCCCTCTTAATTTCCCTTGTCGGTGAGTGGCTGCTACTCTTAGTTAGCCTGTGGTGTTTCCGTAATCTGCTTCTGGCAGTGTCAAACTCTTGGCTCTTACTAATACCAGGTGTGAGTTTCCTCTTACTTACATCACGCAGCATCTCTTGGTCTTCAACTGTCAGCATAGGCAAAGGAGAACTGGGTCTACTTGTTGACAGTTGAATTCCCTTCTGGTTGGGAGAACGAATAGGTGATTTAACAGGCGACCTGATCCCACCATTCATACCTCTCGATTGGCTAACAAGATGATGAAGCCAAACAACCAATTCAAGAATATAATCCTCGGTTTTGTCTTTATCTGCATGGTGAAGAGTCTCAATTCGGATCAAGTCCGTCTGGCCAGCAGGTTTGCGGTTCATCTCAGACCTAAAGAGATCAAATACTCTTAAAAAAGAGAACCAAAATGCGGTAAAATAACAAATTCATGAAACAAAACTCACCCTGTATTTGCCCATTCCCCAACCCAGCCAAAGCCATGATGAGCTCTAGTTTGAACAAATTCGTGGTGAGATGATAGAAAGATTAGTATCAATTATTGGAATAAGAAAATAGAAAATATGCCTAATTTAACACCATGAACAGCTTGTCCTGTTCCAAATTCTCTCACAAACAAATTTCGAGAGGCTTTCAAGCTAACATGCCACGTTCTTATTAAAAGGAACAGGACAAAGCATAAGATCAAATAAGAAATCTAATACACACTATCGCATTTGAGAAGGATGGCAGAGTTTTACTTGGTTGTGTTAGTTGCAATAGGAACAAGCCACTGCAAAGTTTTCTCCATTTCTGCTTTGATTTGAGGTACGGTAAGCTGCAGTTGCACCATCCAATTACAGTAAGCAGCAACGAATGACTTTAGAGATGTATTTCATAGTTCAGTTAGATGGATTAAAAAGCTACCATTACCAGGTCAGTAAGTACAACAAAACTACTTGAGAGAGCTGCGAAGAAATTAGACCAACACTTTGTGAAATGAAAGGTCCAAGGGATAATACCTCTTCCTTAAGATGAAAAGACTGTAATTTGGAGCGCAGGGCTGACTTGATACTAGGTGGCAAGCCTTGGTACAGAGCGTCCCTCGTATTTGGGGGCACAGAACTTGATCGTGTAACCTGATTGAAACAAAACGTTTCTTCAAGAAGAAGAAGAAGAAGAAAGAGAGAACTGGGAACCCTACACAGTGACTATGCAAACTGCATGGCCATACAAGTACATGAGAAAAAGAAACAAAATCACACAAGTTTGTATTTTGTTAGACAGCACTGGACCTCCTTATTAATAAGATTTTCCTTGCAAATGTAAAGATACTGCCCAATCAGAAGTTACAAGATGCAGCACATTAGCGAGCAGTGGGTATATGAATTTATACAGCATTTCACATTGCAACTACAAATATAAAACTCTAAGTAACAAACCAAGGCCCTGAATGGATCATTAATGAGTACTAGCAATTTAAATCCCTAGATTACTCAACTCTTGGGAGAGCAGGCTGATAATTATGTAAAAATTACCACCCCAACAGTAAGAGAATCTATTTATGGACGGAAGACTGAGAATTATGAGACATACTTGGCATTCAGGTATCTACTAAAAACAGAGTTGGCTGAGGGCCTGAGGCTGCCTACAGAGGGAGACAGATAATGGATGTGAGACAGATCGAAAAAGGTGGGGGTGAGGTTTCTAGTCATAATCCAGAAATGAATCCTCTTTTATAGGTCACAAGGATGTGAAATAGAAGTAACTGATAAGTTACTTAAAGTAACCAGTGCCAAAACTCAAGTTAGAATCAATGTCAAACCAGTGCGACAGTTACGTGAAAGAGTGGATATACCAATACAGCTCTTTCCTAGAAAACAAATGACAACATTCTAGCTTAACTAGTTAAGAGTGCTGTACCAGAGGCTCAACAAGAAGAGTGGTCAATATTGGTTAGTTCGAGTTAGAGAAGGCTCAGAACAAGCCAACATTCTGAGGCTGCCATGAGCAACTGACTTCATAATGAACTGCTGAGTTGGCAAGTAGAGAATGTGAGCTTCCATATCAGCATTGTCTCCAACAAAAATTAGATAAGCTGAGAAGAATAAGTACGCTTAATTCAAAAGTTCTTATGCTTTGATTGCAGAGTCATGAATTTCATCCTGTTAAGACACTCACGAAAGTCTCACGTCATTTTTCCTAGTCTTACTCGTATATATAAGGTGCGTTCATATATCTTTTCTTTGAAATTTAACTTCATTTGCAAAAATTATTACTTCCAAAATTAAAAAAGTGAGGAGAGAGAGAGAGAGAGAGAGAGAGAGAGAAGAAAGTAAGCACCGAAACAATCAACTCACTATGCATCACAACCTATAACAAATAGTCGCTGGTTCACTAAATATTTTTGGGCCCAAATATTCATTCATTTCATTGATACATCTACATCACGATAAATAAATAAATTGCGAGGAGAAAGTAGACGCGCTCAACAATAATTTTATTTAGCATACAACTAAATAAGCATGAAACATTTCATCCAAGTAAGCAACCATATAATCGAACTCTTTTTGTTACAACTTATAAAAACTGTAAGCGATGCTAGCAACATCAAAATTGGATGGCGAATTACTAGAAGAAATGAAAAACTCACAAGTGTATCAATTTGAGTAATAATGTTTGCATAATGTAGTGCAAGACCAGCAGATCCCAATTTTTGATGGTTGTTTTTTACTGGTCTAGCTCCATCTGCAAAAGTTACCAATTATATACATTTATATGCAAATAATATTGCATTACGATCGAAGAGGACCACACATCATCTTTCAAACTACCTTCTATAAATTCAAAGGCAGAATATTTATCTTCCAGAATAAAGACAGAGTATTTCTGTTAAAATAAAATATATGCAAACACACTGATGGAGACAAAAATAGTATCACAAGAGGTCTCGGCTCTGTATGGGGGTGAAATCGTAACTCTTACTAACCGATCATATGACAGCTGATATGGGCAATCTGTATCAGTCACTCATATATTGCCCACTGTCAGTTTGGTTAGTGACTAGTGAGTCTGTTCACCGTCAATGGGAAGGATAATACTCGTCCTTCTTTCTCTCTGTCGTTTTCTCCCCTGTTTCAAAGTCTTCCCTTCCGATTTACAGTCCATCTGCAAGTAAAGGACTGATTGCCATTGTTGTGCATTTTCTAGGCTCGGAAGAGAGTTAGAAATCGTTTGGCGCATTCAAGCGAATAGGCCTCAGGTGTTTCAACGGATTCGGCAAAGGTTTGGAGTTAAGACCCAGCGTGTTGAAGACGATGAGTCTGCTGGTTGGTAAACTGGGAAGGGAGTTGCTAACAGCTATGGGTCAAGTGGGTTGGCCCAAAGTACATGTCCCTCAGCATGTTTTGAGTAGAGCCCATGAGTTAGGCTGAAAGTCAAAGTTGGCAGCATCGACATGAGGTAGCAGCGCAATTGTGATCCTTCTTCCATTCACTCAAGCACGCACAGCCAGAATCTCTGATGATAAATAACTACATACGATCTCCTTCAGACAGAAATATTTGACTAAGCATTCTGTATATGTTGAGGCAGTTTCGCATCTTGGAAAGAGTAAGATGGAACCAGTAGTATCAAGATGGAGTGCAGAGGCAGAGTACAAAGCCTTGGCTCAATTTCATTAGAGTTGATATTGATCCACAGGCTACTTAGGTTGGAGTTTTTGCACTTTGGAGCCTACGCAGTTGGTCTGTGATAATCATGTATTATACTCAGGCAAGTATACATGATTACATAGCTCCTAATCATGAACTTCCTAAAGCTAATTGAAGTTGACCATCACTTTGTTCATAAGAAGTTCCATCAGAAGATTAATATTGCCATGAGTTACATAGAGTCCAACAACTTCCAAATGTGTATACCAAGTCCTTGAGTGAAAAATAGAGTGAGATACATTTGCAACAAGCTGAATATGCATAAAATTTATGTTGCAGATTGAGCCAGAGTGTTGGAGGTTACATCTTCTCATCATTTTTACTATTGTGTACTTCATTTGTTATAAATGCTCAAGCGTAAACAGTTTAGGGTTAACAATTGTCTGCAAAGCACTCTCTCTTTCTAAGTTTACAAGCTGTAAATTCATTATGGATAAGCCTTAATATAAGAACAGGATAACCAATTCCCTCTCCTCCCAGCCGTCACAATCCAACTAGCAAGAAGAGGAAAAATAGACCGTCTAATGATGAAGTCAAGTTCATAGTTTGTAAACCATACCAGCACTTCCGAAGGCATCGTGGATCTCCATATGTAAGAAATGGACAATATCCACAAGTTTCTCCATTACCTAACAAAATGCTTATAGAAATAAGTTTGGTCTTCCAAAAATTGAAGTATTAATAGCAACACCATTTGAAAATCCAACATTTTAAAACTTCAATTTATCTCCAGAAAAATACAAGTTCACAAATAAATATCCAAAGGCATTGTAGAAAAACATTTATAGCTGAATTGGCCTATACCTCTTCCAAAATCTTGGACCAAAGCGATTTCTTTTTCAAATTCCTTACATGCTTCTTCTGACTCTTCAATTCCGCTCTCAAGATTGTGAGGCTATCTCCTATGTATGAACAGATGCAAAAACAGTGTCGCAACTTGGGAACAACACATTGGATCAAAATAGAAGCGCTAATTATATGAGAATTTATCATATATGAAGAGCAAAAGATTGAAGGGGGTCTATTTTTATAGCCACGGCTTCAAAGAGAGGTCGTCCAGAGAAACTAGGAGATCCACTGAACTGGAAGAAAGTAAGCAGTAAGCCCTTTTCTGAGTAACATTTTTCAGCCTTGCAATCTTCAGGATTGAGGAAGTTCATAGCTAAGACAATCTCAGATATTGATGCTTGAGAAACATAGCCCTAATTGTCATGTCACGGACTCACATAATGCTCTCTCAGTTTACCATAGGGCGTATATGATCAGAGTTTAGGGAATGCCCTCAGTAGAAAGCTAAACCTTTCCTCATTCTCATTTAGGTGAAAGACAAAGGCTATAGGTACTACTACCAGCTGGAACAATATTCTGAGTGCTACCCCAATATTGAACAAGAAACAATATTTAAGTTTGAAAATAGCTTATGTTTATTGCTTTACCCTGAACTTTGTTATTACTTCACCCTTCTCCATTATTACTTGTTGATACGAAAAGAATCATTATGTGAAGGGAACAAGTACAAAGCAGGACAGGTTGCAGCTGTTCACTGATTGGGAACGGGGGCAATGTGCAAAAGCTCTTTACTTCATTATTTATCACCTATAGACCTCCTTAGAAAAGCTATTATCGCCCCTGTATAAGGAACCTTATAGCCCAATCTTTGAGATGGAAGCCTTTCTATCAGCAGCCAAATGATAATATTATTTTACCTCAACTACCTCTAAGACATAGAATTCTCATGTGAAGAAGTAAATGTTTACCTATATACGACATATGAGTGATTGAATATACATGTAAAGTAGTCTCCTCGGTCCTCAAGGTCAACAGCTCGGTTCCATGTTAGTACTCATTTCGTATTTATGATCCATAGGCATTATCAGTATCAAACAGTTTTTACCTCTTTGCGGCGCATTGGAATTATCTTCTTCTTGAAGCTTACGCCTATAATCTTGCTCAAACCGGTCCAAAGCATGCAGCTCATGGTATAACTCCTGCACCCAGAAACTGTTTAAGTCTTTCCTTCATAAGCGCTAGAAAAATAAAAGAGTACTTTTCCATAGCTCAACTTGCAATTCGAATGCTATGATTTGAATTAGTAATTTTAAATTACGTCACTATCATCAGTTCATGAAATATTCACTCTTATGAGATAAAAATCAGTTTCCATGCTAGTGTTTTCTAGTAGAAATATAATTTATTCCTCCGAGACAACAATATTCAACCTTTGCCTCTGATCTATGAAGTATAATCTATCAAATAAATTCTTAGTCACTACCAGAGCTCTTTATGTTTGCTTTCAACAACTACAAGATATCACAGTTCACATGTTACCATTCCGAGAATTGGCTTTCAACAACTACCAAATATTTCACTCTGTATACTACCATTTTCTACGAAAGACAAGGCAATGGTCTTCTTTAATAACTTAAGCCTAAAGCTATTCCTTGAAAATACACACACACACACACACACACACATATACATACATATATACAGGCTTGATTCATACCTTTCAAACACAGCATAAAAACGAAAATAGGAACAAGAGGAAACCATTTGACAATTATATGATCTAAAGCACCTAAGTCGAATATACCAAGTAAAAGAATCAGGCACATTGGCATAAAACTGCATTTTTACCAGCGTATTTCATAACTGCTAAGGGTTGATAATAGCATTTTTGGTCCTCTTGAAATAGCTTAAGCCCTAAGCCCCTAAATGAACAGGTAACTTAACATGGTAACAGAGGACTAGCAATCAAGGTCTGTAGTGTATTTGTTTCCCAGAAATTGGCACTCTATTTGGTTTGTGATACACCTAGTGATGCACCTCGTTTGAGAATGTTGAGGCCTTCCCTAAATCCTCTAAGTTGTCTCAGGATCCAGGCCTTTCCAGCAAAGATAGATGATTCCACAGATTGTGAATGCCACTACATTGGAGGAAGAGTGATCATGCGACACCTCTGGTGTCTTGCACAAAACAAACCAATATGGGGGGATTTCTTATGAGGCCTCTGTTTTTGCAACATATCAGTACTGAGCTTATTAAGAACCAGATACCGAACAAAAGCTCTAGAATGAACGAAGAGAAGGGAAAAAGGAGAAGAATCAAGAAACTCCAACAAATGAGATACAAAGTAACAGCAAAAGTAGCCCCAAACAATCCAGACCTGAGATTTTACCACGGTGTCTCTTGCGGCATTAGTTTCAGGGATATCCCTTTATAGATCACACGGAGGACATTTGTTGGTGTCATACCCACTCATCTCATTAGTTCTCAGATTGATATATACGATAGATATGCCACCATGTCAGCTATTGGGACTAACAATCATCTTTCAATCCTTGCAGTCATAAGCATTTTTCCTCTTTTGCCTTTTCCCCAAGACTTCAATATTTTTCCCCTTGGTAACAACAGACACCCGTCAAGGTTTGTTGAAACATCATGTTTCTTCTAAGCAATCTGCTCAGGGTGTGCGTATGTGTCTTTGTGTGTCTTAGTGTGTCTTTTCTTTTTTCTTTTTTCTTTTTTTCAAAGCAGACCAAAATGTATTAAACTTCCCAAACTACATTAATAAAGTGAAGTCTTGCAGCTCTAGCTAGATAATGAGCTACCTGAACTTCCTTCTACTAACTTTACAATAGGAGATTGACATAGTCGAAGCTAGAAATTTGATATCTAGCATTGTGTTCGAATATACAAGAAAGCTTTACTCTCGAGTATCCTTGTGATGGTTCTCACAAATTTTCCCTCCAATATGTTTGTTCTATTTGCTTAATATTTTTTGTCCAGCTTTCTATACAACCAAGAGTGTCAGAAAGGAAAGAAAATTCACGTAGCATACTCACAGCAGTGTGCTGAACCAAACTCATCAAATGCAGCATAAGAACTTCGGCTTCCTCTTTCAGCTGCTTTTGGGGTGGAAGTTCTGCTCCTAATCTAAAAATTATTCAGGGGAAAAGAATCCTATAAATGATCCCATTTAACATGAAGATATGGACATTCAGTTGCAAGAAGAATTACTTGTCGAAATAACGGTCCAAGTGGTGCCATTGAGGATCTTTGCAACGATTTCCAAAGCGAACAACTTCTCCAGAAAAAACTTTTAATTCGTCCCTGTTACAATCACAAATTTAGATATTCAATTATGGAATGGATCTATTAGATACATATCCGCATCATAAATGATCATATGTGAATATATCCCTAATGCTGTGCATAAACCAAAGCATATAACAGCGTTCCACACAGATACATTGTTAAAGCAACACAATAATATATGCATAATGGATATGGATATCAGCTTCTTTGGCTGTTGATGGAAAATTGTTGTTTCCAGATGGTTTCTTCCCGGTTCAAGCTATTCAAGTGAGGTAAATTTGTTTGAGCTTTTCCACCTGATTTTTGAGCTTTTGTATGGATATGGATATGGATATGGATATGGAAATGCATATGTATATGTATATGAAAGGTAATACTGAGTGCCTCAAGCAAACTGGCTAAGCGCCTGCATTTAGCAAGCTTTTGTATTGGGAGCACTCCCCAATTTGAAGTATTTCTCCAGTACAGATAGAAATGCCAATATAAAACCTTTTTAAGTTTAGTTTATTGACAAGTCACAAGTGTCCTGGGCCAATGGTTAGCCTGGCTAAAGCATGAATATCACTGGTTAATTGTTTCAGTTGATCCACCTCTTATCAGCTGCAGCAATTCTTAGGAGTTCGTCCATATCTTTTGATATCAAACGTTGCACACCTTCTGAAGGAAGCACCACCTCCTTCAAATGTTGAATGCTCTCATTTGAAAGAGCTTGCATAAGATTTGCACCCTTAACAATTGTGTTTGCAACTTCAAACGCCAAAATTGTAATTTTATTACCCTTTGTTGCCACCCCTGACACAAACCCACCACTGAGATGCAAACTTGTCATGCTGCTACCAAGGGTATCCAGCACATCTACTGCCTTCCCAAACCCCGCGGTACCTGCTTTGCCCAGAAGTGAACTCACCTCAGAAACCTGCTTGCCAAAAGTGCAACCAAAATCAGAAAAGGTATAGCAGCTGTTTAGCAACAAGATGGAAAGAACCGCTTATTTTTTTTATGAAAAAAGAAGATTTAATAGATTTAAGAGAAGAATATACAAATGAGGACAAGCTGCCTCCTAAAAAAAAATTTTAAAAAAATATGAAGAAAAAAAAAGGAGAAAATGAATAAAACGAACAGAAAAAACAACTCCTAATAAAGCACGGCAACCCAATCTCTACACAAGTCCGTCAGAGTCACCCCACTATGAAAAGAACCACTTATGAGCACGTTTCTTCAAAAAGAACTTCTAGAACATTTGAAAGTAAATTGTATAGCTTATCTTTAGCTATCATTTCTTTTTCTTTTTCTTTTTCTTTTTTTCTTTTTAGTTTGGGGGAATACCAGTTTAATCAACCATCTCGACTGTTGGAGATGCATATGTTCGAGCAATAAAATTAATTACATGTGGCAAGAGCAGAACTGCAATGTATAGATCTTTTTCCTTTATAATCAAGGATCTGTTAAGAGTGGGAAGCTGAGTAAAAGCCGCAGCTAGCTTGAAGGACAGGATAGTAATGCCTCGAAGTAAATAGCAAGCACTGATGAGGTACGAGCCGTATCCAAATTCCAATATTCAACAGGTCATTCTGCAGACAAAGAACATCCACCCGCTCAATTAGGTAGTTGCCACCATACGCAACCACTTCCAACCAAAAGAAAACTAATTCCATGGTTCCATGGTAAGTAAGAGATAAAAAACTAAATCCTCTTTGAACCAGCGAAAAAAACTCTACTAGAATAGATGCCCTTTGTAAAATATCCTGAAATCCATAACAGGACAAACTAAAGCAATACCACTAAAATATATATAGAACTACTTAAAAGTCAAAAGTTCCAGTTACTCTTGCATCATCCTCCCCAAATGGGAGGAGATTGACCTCAAAGACTTGGACGCAAAGGGTATCCATATTCAAACCTAAACATCCTAGGGCTTGAGATCTTGCTGATTTTGAGTTTCTTCTCTTATTTCTTCAAATTACCGTTCATGTCTTCACTGCTTTGCAGAATCAAGGTAGGGGCAGTTTTCTGCATAATGGCCTGTACTGCCAGTAGCATACCATGAGTCATCCCCTAAATGTTTCTCATGCAAATAGAGATTTATAGGAAATCACTTAGAGTCAACATCCATATGTATTCTGCCAACGCTGATCAAAATCAGTTAATCACATTCAATAAGTAGGTGAGAGAATATCTGTTCACAAACCATTAACATAACATGCAAATATCTGCTGATCGAAATTGCAGTTAAGTTCTTTCTTAATGTAACAGAAACAAAATTTACTAGAAAGAATGTAGAGTCAAGATGGAGGAAAATTCCCCTTACAGAAGAAAATAAAAACAAAGAAATGAAAAACAAAGATAAATAAAAAAAAATCTATGACAGCATGCTCTCAAATTGCGCTCTAAGTCAATGATGGCAAACAGCGAAAAGCACCCAAGTCAAAGCCCAAAGTGAAGCAAGGAAGACTACTCTATCCCTTAGTTGTCAATATATTGCATTACATAATCTATACGTCTCGTTGAGATAATTTAAGATAGTATGATGAAAATAATAGTGATTTTACATCACGATACGTATCTTACGGTACATCTTACGATACACCGATATATGATACACTTTGGATACGTAAATCTCGGGCCCAGGCCTGGGCCTGATTTGGCATGCCTGAGTTTAAGGAAAATAAGTAATTACTACTTTTTACATAAGAACTCCAAGTTATAGTCGACCCTAAGTGATTGGGCAAGGCTTGAGCATATCTTGTCTTCTAATTTGAGTTAGGTTCTTTGATATTTCTTTGAAATATAGGTGACATATCTTGCGTTAGTTGGTGACTTAGATTTTTAGAGTTTTTATATCTTGATTTTAAGAATGTGGATCACAGTGCCCATGGTTCATGCCAAGAAGGGCAATAGTCTTGCTTTAGACGATGTATAAATAATAGTGAATTTACATCAAATTAAGTCATTACGTAGAGTTTCTACTTATTTTAGATATTAGTTAAAATTATGATACGGTACACTAAGGGTGTGTTCTTGTGATTGATTTGGTTTTTTGGTTTTGGGATTTTGTAATGATTAAAGTAAAAAGTAAGAGAGAGATAGAAAGAAAATTTGTGGGACCAATGAGAGAGAAAACTCAGAAATCAAAAAACCTGGGTGAAAACCCAGGTGGAGAACACACCCTAAATGATTTTTGACACCTTCGATTCACGATCCGACAACTATGCTCTATCCCATAGACAGGCTGCAGGTAAACAGTATCCCAGAAAATACGAAAAAAAATTCTTCTTTTCTTTTTGACAGAAAAAGAGGATATATTGATTGAAAGAAGATTCAATATAGAATATAAAGGACGGACAAGCAGTCCATCAAAACAAAAAGAAAAACTAAAGGAATTAAATAAAATGCCAAAGGGCTAGAGATAACAGACTAATGCAGGAACGAGTTCCAACCCCGGTGCATATCCACCAGCAGAAGACCTGTGAATGAACTTCTAGCAGAGGCCCACAGTGAAGCTAAAAACACCACCCTGTCCCACACCACAAGCTCACAAATATCCCAGAATGCCAAAGTAGATTCGAGAATTCATCTGCTGTGTATATTAAGTATGGGAAATACGTTGTGCCGCAATAAATATGTATCCTTCCCTCTGCCAAAGCCTTGGAAATGTGTCGAAAGAAGGGAAGTCAACCACCACAGCAAGGATAAACATTTCTCCTTAAAACACCAAATAACTTATTATGAAGAAACCGATGTCAAATGGATATGGTGTTTCAATTCATGCATTTTATTTTCCGAATTAAGTCAATCCATCAACGTTAATTGTTTCCTGTTGCCTCTCATTGTCAAACTTGCCAGATAAGGTTGTCCCATCGCCATTACCCAAATAGTAATCCTCCTTCACCAATAATGCATAATGCAATGCTGCTCTTATCCATCCATCTTAACTGATTCATCACATAGATCCCATCAATTAGATGTGCTACTAGATGTATGGATTATGCAAACTCAAGAAATCCAACCTAAAAACTTCCGATACTTACTCATATCCTAAGTCGGGCAGTTCAAAGATAAATGTATTTGAAACCTCAGTATGTTCAATTCCTTCTTCCTTATGCAACAACTGGTTATCTTATATGCATTAGAGCTAGCCATTAAGTAACCATAGTGACACTTCACACTTTTCTACAAGGAGGCTCTTCTCCCCTTCCTTTCTTGAATGGACGCAGTAGGAATTTTCAGAAGGCTTCCAGTTTTATTCATGTCAAGGAGGATATTTCAAACAAATGTCTACGTGGGGGGTTTTGGAATTCTCGGGTTCCCATAGTATCTTTGGAGCTCTGAGAACTTCAAAAAATCAGAGACCTGCGTGGAGGTTTAGTGAAAGTTGATGATATGGAGTTCCAGTTCGAAAAACTTAGGCTTCTTGTTCATGAAGAAGTCAATGTTCCAAGGATTATTTTAGTCTCTTAGGATGAGTATAGCAATGTAGTTCATCTGTGCAAGGAGTGAGTGCTATCCATGATCAATGCCCTTATGAATGATTTTGCCGACAGTTTCTCTCAACTAGATAGTTCCAGTTGGTTCCACCGAGAGTTTGGTATTTAAGTTAAATTTCAGGAAGCTAAGGTTGTTCAGCCAAAGGTACTGACTAAGTGACTAACAACAGTTGAAAATGATTTGTAAATAAGACTTACATAGTACCAGAGTCATATAAGTAACGGGCAATTTGCTTCTCACATGATTGCCATGACCCTGTATCTTTTGCGCATGATTGCCATGGGCAAGTATCTATTTCTCTTTAGCCTGCTTTTATCTCAGCCAGAGAACGGATACAATTGATGTACCCGCAAGTACACAGGTCCTAGGGAGTTTGTTAATCAATCAAGGGGGTGGATTAATCAGCAGGCCCTGATCAGGGTGGTCAACTGAACATGCTGGGCGTGTTCTTTACCAATAAATTTGAAGGTTTATATGTTTTGAAGTCCAATCCAGGCACTATGTTCATTACATTTGCAGCTCTCGAGGTTCCTTGCTCTGTGTGTTGTGGCAAGAGATATGATAGAGGTACTTCATCCGCTCTAACCAACTTTTTTTCAGTTGCTTCTTGAGGCACTTTTTATTTTGTCCTGTGGACAACTACTCACTCGGTTGGTTCCTTACGTAGTCAATAAGAATCTCTTCTTATCCAAAAAAAAAATTAAATAACATAGGATTCTTGCAGCAGAAAACTAAGATATAGGATCTACATCCACAAAAAATAAATCAAGTCCAAACGACAATCCATCACCCACTTTCTCAACCAAGCACGAAAACCTTTTGTTACCTAAGTTAACCAAGGAAGCCCCAATAAATTCAATCATAATATTTATTCAAGGTAACCAGAGCTTGTCTAAATGTCTACCATCCACGACAACTCGAAGGGTTGTTACAAAGTTCTCATAATAACTCAATCTGAATACTCACTGAACAACTGGCCAGTATGTATCGCTCCTTTTCTGGAATCACTGTTAAACTCCCCCCTTAAATTAGCTTATCAGAAAATTTTGAGAAAACCCAAATCGAATTAACCTTCATCACGGTCCCCTGAACACTAAATCCAGCCAAAACCGAGAATGGCAAGGGGCATTACAATCATCAATGTAGAAGATTGCTCTCCTAACCTCTTTCCATACAAATCTCAAACATGTACTCATCCCCCTGTAAAGAGGATACTTGGTAATCATAGACTAAACCCAATATAGTCATCATAAAGACTTGCATAAAATAGGAGGTAGTTTTGTGAATAAGAAGAGAATGACTGATTTTCTACATGTCCTAAACTTTATCTCCTAGTCAAACCCCTGCATTCATTGGTCAATCCGTGGGAAAACTCTGCATTACGTACATCTTTCTTCACCTACTAATACATGGTTTCACTCATGCATCCTTATTACAACTACACTCCAAAGTTCAGTCCCACTAGACGCTTCTACATATCAAATCATCACAAGGATAAACGCCCCCCCACCCCATATCGGGCTCATAGATTCCTCTAAACTGTGAATGGCTACATGGTTCAATTAGCATTCTCCTCAATCAAATAAATCAAAACTCCTGGTTCTAATCATAAAGTGTATGATTGACAAATGTAAGCTTCTGCATAAAGCCAATGCCCGCCAAACTTGACTCTGGGGGCTAAGTCCATGCTTCAATAATCAGACTCCCAAAACCATGAAGGGAAAGTTGCATCTTAAATCAGCATTATTGGTTACTCCCAATCACTAGGGTCTCGATAGATGAATCCTTTTTCACTCCTAATGGGTGCACTAGGAGGCCTACATTGTAGGTGTCTGAACCATCTTAAGCGATCCTTTCTCACTTTCTCTATTACAGGAGCAACTTTTTTCACAAGGGAAAGGCACATGTTACCAGAAACAACTTGAATAATGGAAAATGGTCAAAGGTAATCCCACCTAAAGTCTCTAGGTCAAACACAATAAAAACAGTGGCAAAAACACCATGCTCGGTCACAGCCCAGCTAGCATATCATTTTTCTTATATATAAAAGAAGAATATCATTGACAGAGAAAGAGATTACAAGGAAGGTGGACAAGAAGTCCGCCAAAAACCATCAAAACATAAAAGGACCAAAAAAAGACAATCATTGGATAGCAGCTCTCAAATCTCTAGATAAATCTCCTAAAGACAAGCCTTGGAAAGCTCCAAAACTCCTAGCCCAAAGAGAAGACTGCATCATGATCTTCTCCCACAAGCACGAGAGCGCTAATTCTCGATTTCTGAAAAATCGAGAATTCCTCTCAATCCAAATATTCCACAAAAGGCTTAATTCAGCACATCCCCACAACATAGAAGTATTACTCGATCGACCAAAGCCCAAATGTCTAATCATATAAAAATCCTCCAGACTGCGCGGCAGTATGCAAATCTCACCTTGCACCCCAAACAGCCTGCACCAAAGACTCCAAGCAATAGGGCAATGCAAAAATAAATGCTCATGAGACTCGCTATCTCCCATACACATAACACATACATCTGGAGAAATATATGTCTTTAGATGTCACCTTTGCCTCCGATGTTTAGTATTCAACCGACCAAGAACAAATGCAAATCATTATACAAATGCAAGTAGCCCCAGTAGCTAACAAAATCATCAAATTGTGCATACTAGCCTTATCGTCAAGCCATAACTTCTCGGAAGATCGTGTGTAAAAAATAAACATTGCGATTTAAACGTCCAACATTTACTGTCATCCTCTCTCCAGCAAAAGGTCATAGCGAATATCAGATTCATAGCAGACATGCTCACAATGGTCAACAAGACTAAGCTATTCTATGTGAGATATACAACTAAGGCCTTAAGTAAGTATTGAGCTTTGGGTAGATATGTAGGTACCGGTATAGGGTATAAATACCTATACGGATATACTATACAGATTTGTAACAAGAAATATATGCTCTCTCCTCTCTCTCTCTCTCTCTCTCTCTCTCTCTCTCTCTCTCTCTCTCTCTCTCTCTCTCTCTCTCTCTATCTCTCTCT
>JAOWAN010000043.1:7594991-7606595 GCA_028566635.1 Lobelia cardinalis
CTCTCTCTCTCTCTCTCTCTCTCTCTCTCTCTCTCTCTCTCTCTCTCTCTCTCTCTCTCTCTCTCTCCATTTAATTTCTCTAAAAGTTACTGAAAAATCACTGCTTGCAGTATCAAATAGCAACCAAGACAACTTCCGAGCACTTCATGCTGACTTTATATTGTTCTGTTTAGCTTCAGTTCATCATTTGTGATCCTGGAGAAATGGCCTCTTTGTTCTGTTAACAAAGACATAGTACTTGTTCTATTCATCACAACAGCAGCAGTTTGAAGCTGGTTTTTGATCCTTATCGTGACAAACACATCATCAAACATCCTACTATGAAAACCAACATAATGTTACCATCAGAATCGCTGCTAATAACAACCTTGGGATTACTCCTTCCGTATTCAGGGTCCTTGGCGTAAACCTACATATATACCAATTCTTAAGATATTTTATGGAGCTGCCAAGCCGGGGGAAGAGAGAGGGACTATAGTTAATGAGCACAAGCTACATTACCATGTTGACGGGAAGGATTCTTTTCCTCGTACTATAAGAATCTTAACAATACAAATATAGTACATGAATATACAAAGATATTCATTTAATGTCTGTTTACGTAAGTAGTACATGAATCCTAATTTCTTGACTCTCATTTACCAAATCTTATTCCGATTACAAAATAATGTGAAACGATTAAAAAGACGCAGGAATGTGATCATATAAGTGGCAGTTTGCAGTTCAAGTTCCATAGATGGAATCAGATCCGGGATGTGTTAGTTTGATGCTACTCATTGAGCAAAGTGATCTATTCAATAGATGTACAGTGATGATGCAATTCATTTCAAACCCGTCTGTATTCGGAAGTAGATACATAAGTCCTAAAGTATTATTTATCAAATCTTGTTCTGATTACAGAATACTAACAAATGCATGAACGTGATCATTCGAGTGGCAGTTTCCAATTTAAGTTTCCATGAATGAAATCAGATCCAGTATCTGTTAGTTTGACGCTATTTTGTTAGATCAATATACCATGGCAGCCATTTGCATAAAGTCATATGCGCAGCAAAGGAAATCACAAAATCGTTCAGCTCCAAAGCAGTTGACTAACCAGCATCAACGTCTACGGTCTATCACACAACACTACTCAGAGTTGTGTGTGGTATTCTCTGACACTCTTTATGGGGAACAAGAAGGGGGATGGCCCAAGGAAGAGGATAATAGATATGAATAAATGAGTGCATGGGCGCAAGCTCATGCCATAAGCAACGACTATCGATCATGGTCATTTCTACAAACCATGCATGTCAACATTCAGTGAGTGCAATCACACATCTTGTTTTCTCCTACTAGACTACCATTGTTTAGTACACTAAAAGTCTGATTGTGCAAAATAACACACAGGTCGTGCTGCTAGTTACTAAGTTTTTTTTATATTATGGAGTCGGTGCCAAGTTCTTTGACACTTTTGAGGAGTTTGTGTGGTCTGATTCTAGTTTGAGTGTTTATTGGCCGTTTGACTTTGTATACCTCCCATGTACATGAGTTGCGCCGCCATTTGGCGCTGCATTAGTTGACATACTTTTGTTCATCAGAAAAGAATATGTGATCATGTACATATATTTTCTCTAACTCCATAATTAGGTTTTAAAAGAACTGTTTTATTTATTTTTTTCTATTTAAAAAAAATTAAGGATAAGAATATTTGACAGGGAATTTTAGATTTTCTTATTCGTTTTTTAATAAAAGAAGAAATTTTAGAGAATAGAGAATGAATAAGAAAATGAAGATTTTTATTCTTATCTAATACTTATTTGGTTACATATCAATATTAAATATGCCTAGATAAAGGTCCTCAATGTATGGGACACATCAGAGTTGAATATTTAACCATTGAGATTAAAGAAATGAAAACTAAGAATTTCCAATGTGTTCATTTTTCTCTTGAATTTCTTTTACTTCGTGCTACATAGCGACTATTTCTATCTATCCTAGTGCTGGAAACTTTTTTAATTTAATTCCATTGTTCTTCAGTTTTCCTATAATTTGTCCTACATCACTCCATTTTTATAAATCCTGCTACACGAATTTTCTTCTCAGCATTAAATTCTTTGTTGCAGCATATTCTAAAAAAACTTACTGATAATTGATAAGGTCATATACTAATCGAATTAATGCCAAACTTTGGTTAGTAGAGATGGTCCCGAGCATTTATTTATCTAAGAAAAGGAAGGGAAAGAAGAAAATGCTAATTGTTCACTAGCATCAAGTCATGACTAAAACTACTACAGGAAACTTAAAACATCAAGATAGCCGAGATATGAAGCATGAGACAAAAGTTAAGATTTTGAGACATAGAGTAAAACATGAGTATTTCATTTGTAACCTAAATTCAGGGCCATTTAGTTGCATAATGTGCAGGATTTGACAAATCATTATTATCATTAATAAGCTCATTGAAGAAGCTAACATCATCGGCTCAGAGAAATTGCAAGTCTCATTGATATTCCCAATAACAAGAAGTGCCACAAATAATGTGCATCTAACAACCCTCCCTGGGCTACTCATTAATTCAGCTATGAAAGAAAACGAAAATGTATAGCCGACAAAAATAACAGAACAAGATGTCCAAGACGTGTTTTAGATGGCATACCTTTACCACAGCCAAGTTTGTCTTTGTCGATCTACATTTGTTTGACATAGCCCTCGACAAGCGAGGGATCCCGTCATTAATATCATCCAACCCATAAGAAACCGGATTAACCTCGGGAAACGAAAAGGGTTCTCTAAAATGCTTGTCTGCTTCATTTTCCCCGACAGTGGATGGAGTAGAGTTGCTTATTACTTGTTGCACCGGTATTCCACGGGCATAATTAGAATGTCCGTTAACGTGTGGAAAGCTGCCACTCGAAGGATTATCTTCGGTGGACCTCCTCGAGCAAATTCCACCCATGGTATCTATCACTAGATTGACCTAGAGAGGAGTTTGCTTCACTTTCAAACTTCCCATACAAAAACCCCCCAACAAGCTGACTATTTACAAACGTTTGCAAGAAGGCAAGAAGCTTTAATCGCAATATTCTCAGAAACTCAGCTTGAGAAGATATCAGCAACAAAATTTCCCTTTTAATCAGCTGATTACAAGATCAAAGGCATAAGCCTCACCTCAAGAGACCAAAATCACATCTCCTTCATAATTACCTCACCCATAACACCACCCCAACTTTGGTTCATCGTGGCAAACTGCAAGCAAGAAATTCAGCAAACCCATAATTAATGAAACCAATAATAAAAATATACCAAGTACTCGTAAATACCGGAACGGAGAATTAGCAATAACCCAAGTAGAGAAATACATTACTAAAATCAAAAACCCATCAGCAAGAAAAACATAGAGCCACCATCAAGCAACAAGTGTACAGCATATCAAATTTAAAGTAAAACTGTTGGTATTTGGTGACAATAAGGAAAGGGCAATTATACTGAATAATTAACAAGTAAAATCTAAATGGGATTTATTCAAAGAGAAAAAAGTAAGAAATGGGTTTTACCCAGCAAGGCGGGAGGATAGAGAAGAGTTGGATCTGAGTGTAGCAGTAGGAATGAGCTTAGAAAAGGAGAGAGAGAAGTGGAAGCTACTAATTTCAATGCCGAGGAGGGACTAACTGACTGACCTTGTCAACAACAGCACCCAAAGCAAGCAGGCCGAAGACGCCAACTCTCTCTATTCTCTCTCTCTCTCAACTCTCTCTGGTCAAACCCCCGAACTAGTGTTTTAACCATGGTCAAGTTTACAGACTTTCCATGACTATCATTTTACAATGGACCCACTTCTACGTGCACACGTTGAGACTAGAGTTCGTTCAATTAGGACCGTTAGTTATGCGGGTCCACCTTGAACCGACCCGCATCGCACCACTATAACACCAAAATTGCGGTTAAATTGTTTGGCGGGTTAGACGGGGCGGTTTTGACGGTTCAATATTTATGCGGTGCGGATAAGTGATTTGATTAATTTTATGTGGGTTCACCCACATATCCGTATAAAAAATTAATTTAAAATTAAAAGTGTGTTCTCATGGATATTTTTTCCCTATTTTTTGAGTTTTTGATTTTTCTCTCTCATTCCTACAGTTTTCTATCTATCTCTCTTACTTTTTACTTTAATCATTACAAAAACCTAAAAACCATTTTTAAGGATTGTGTTTGACTCATATTTGATTAATTGTAAAGAATAAAAACTTGAACTTTATATGTCAGTTTTAGTTTAGTTTTAGTGATTAAATGTGTTACGGGTTGTATTTTTACTCCTTTTAATGTTATAATTTATGAAAGTAATTAATTTTCTGCTAATTTAGATTTTTGATTTTGGATCAAATTGTGACATCACTAATAATCAAGCATGAATTCCAATTACTTTTCAAGTTGACTTACCTATTTATGTTTCGTTTCGTTTGATATCACCTGGGTTTGAAACAGACGCAACAAAGTATTAATTTACGATTTATGTTCTTCTCCATATATATTTTTTCTTTTCGGCAGGGGTTGAGTTGGGGCTGGATCACTATTTGCAATTTCTTGGTTGATTAGTTGATTTGGTCTTGCATCTTATGATTGTTTGGTTAAGGTGAAGATCAACTTGTATGGATCATATTTTTGGGGGTGAAGTAATACCTTCTTCCAGTTGTTTTTTCTGATCAATTTGAGATTAATGCATTTATGGGGTTTGATTTTAATTTATTTTCTATGGCTTGGTTTGTAAATTACCCAAGATTTTTTGTTTTTGATTTGAGTTTTTCTCATAAGAGTTATGGTGGGTGCCATTTGTGCTGGTGGCGGAGCCAATCAAGGAGGGGGGAGGAAGAAGACAAATGAGGGGGAGGGTGTGTTTGATTATCAAATTTTTTTGGGATAAAAATTAGAGCTTGAAGTTAACCTTGGATGGAAATGAAATAAATGTCCATGTACGCTAGTCCATTTTCGTTAATTATTGAAATAATCTTGTACGCGAGTCCATTTTCGTTAATTATTGAAGATTTTTATCTAAAAAAAACTTATTTTACAACAAAATTTGACTATTAGAGCCTAACCGACAATTTTCAAAATTGTGAACTCATTTTGCGAGTTAACGAAACAGTCTTAGGGATCATTGCGTTGGACAACCTTTGAACCTAGGATAATTGCTCTACTAGAACTGTTCTTAATGAATCTTTGATTATCTGTTGGCGGACAAGGACGTTCAATCGGTGGATCTTAGATATGGTCTTCATCTTCTCGAAATACTCTTCTACTGTTTTGTTCCCTTCTCTCAAGCTTTGAAGTATCTGGTTGAGCTCGCGATCATGGTGCGAGGGAACAAATCTTCTCCTCATTACTCTCTTCATTTCGTCCCACGTGGATATGAGTTCATCACCATATTTCCTGCGGCTCTTGGTCATCTGATCCCACCAAGTGTTCGCATACCTGCTAAATTTCACCTGAGCGAGCTTCACTTCTTCTCTTCGAAATAATTATGACAGCTGAAGATTCGGTCTACTTGCTTTCCCATTCAAGGTAAGCTTCTGCATCTGCTTTACCTTGGAATGCTGGCATCCTCATCTTTATGCTCCCCATATTTCTGTCAAAACACCAAAAACAATTGTAAGAACGCAATTAATAATGTGTTTGGTTGATTGATAAATTAAAGGAATGAAAAATAAAGAAAAAAAATTGGAGAGGTGTATTCATTTTCACTATTTTATAGAAATGAAAATAAGAATGAGAGAAAAGTAAAGGAAAATAAAAACACCTCTTTTTTTAATAAAAAAAATTATCCCCTAAAAAAAAGATTAAAAATAGAAAGAAAAAGTGAAAGCTAATAATTCAATAATTTTAAAAGTTTTTTTTAACCTTTCATATCTTATTAAATAAGTAAAAACAAAACTATTATCTCTTTTCTTCATGTTTAACTAAATAACAGAAAAAAAGTATTTTATCTGTCTAAAAATTGAAAATAAAATAATTCTAATTTTTTATTCTCTTATTTTTTTATCTAATCAAATCAAACATAATTTTTTTTACGGGAAAACTACTTTACCTTTCCTTTTTTTAAAATAAATTTTTGGTATCCAAACGAACCCTATGAGTGCATACTCAATATTGTAAATGTGAGAAATTAATTTGGAAAAATGTTAAATACACAGAAAAAATCAACAGTAAAATCAACAGAATGCTGTACATTAATTGTAATATACAACACTTTCATTTGTGAGAGAGAGAGAGAGACGATTAAACGTAGGGGTGTTAATGCGGGCGGGTTCGGACGGGTGCGGGTTATGCGGGGCGAATTACGCGATTTTATATTTTTTCAATCCGCCCGCACCGCACCGCATAAGGTAATTCACCCGCACCGCCTAACCCGCGGTTTGGTCGGACGGGTTATACGATTTTTCCAATTCTGTTCAGATTTTTCAATCTATAGTTGGTGGTGGTTATCTTGGAAATCGATCGCAACTATGGTGGAATGTAGGAATGGGCGGTTTTAATGGAGGAGGTGGTTTTAATGGTGGTTATCTAGGTTCTTTAATGTTTTGATGATGGATGAGAATTACAGATATGTGGATGAGAGAGAGAGAGAGAGAGAGAAAGAGGGGGATTTGGATGGTTGTTGGTTCATGTTTGGATCCGTGTGGTTGGTGGGAGGAACGAAGAGGAAGGGTTGCCGGAGGAGGGTGAGGGTGGGGGTAGAGCAGAAAGACTTCAATCTCGATCCAGTGCAGAGAAAACCCTTTGGAGGGACGGTTTTACCGACCCCAGCTCCCTCGAAGAGTCCAATTTTTCCTCCACGGCGATACGGAGCTCTTGGTGTTGGGGGACCTCCTGTTATTGTTGGCAGTTGTCATCCCAAGCGACTAGGCACTCGTTGCTGTCCATGCAGCAAGTGTTACGCTCTTCAGATTGACAAGTGAGTTTGGTGAAAATCGATTCTTCCATCCAACTAATTTAGGGTCCAAAAATGATATGATCAATCAATTTTATGATTTTAGAGATTTTTACATAAATTTCCAAATTAAACATGCACAATTCCTGCCTAGTAAAATGATCTAAAATATTCAAATATTCAATTTTATCACCTACGTACATTCAGATAAATATTTATGTACATTCAAATACACCACTATCTCTATGTACATCACAAATATTCAATATGTACATGACAGAAATTGTGTAGTTCTTATTGCCTATATGTACATTACAAATATTCCATATGTACATTACATGCATTCTATAGGTGTATTAATAGTCATCTCTATGTATGTGATAGACATTCTGTAGTTCGTAGTACTAATCTTTATGTATATTAAAATTATTCTATATGCACATTGTTAGCATTCTATATGTATATTACTAGTCATCTCTATGTACATGACAAACATTCAGTATTTATTAGTTCTGATATATATGTACATTATAAATATTCTATATGTACATTAAGATACACATATATGTTTATTCAGATAGACACCTATGTAAATTCATGTACACCACTATGTACATGAAGATACATATCTACGTACATTAAAATACGCATCTATGTGCATTAAAATACACACCTATTTACATTGAGATACACACCTGTGTACATTAAGACACATATGCTTTTTACTAGAAATCGCATCTGGCAGGACTCAGGAGCACTATGCTTTTCGCTTTTGGGATTGCAGCTGCACGACGTGTAGGGGGTGACCACGAAGGCATGCTGAAGAGGGATTCGGAATTTGTGTACTCCTCTGTGGTAAAATCAGGTTTGGTCCAAGCGGATTCGAGGGAGGTGCGTCAGCTGCAATATGCTAAAACAGAGGTGGTGACAAGCTGCCTAGAAAAAAAAAATCACAAACACGTCAATAAATTAATCCAAAACAAGAAGATAACTAATTTCTCGAAGGGAACAATCAGATTTCTCTCTCTCTCTCTCTAACAACTCAATTCTTAAAATGAGTCATCACAGATCATTGGGGGGAGGGGGGTTGTGTGGTTGTGTGCGCAAGTCAATTTTTCGGGGTTTACTACTCCTGTAAGTGTGCTATAATATTTGGTTGGTACCCTCTTCGTTATTGGAGTACAATCTTTGAAGTCACCAACTGCTGACTTTACTCGAGGAGATGGGCCTTGCTGTACGGCTAATTCGCATACATCTCTGTTCACTTTCATCGCCACTGTTGTTTTTGTTGTCATTCTGCTTTGTTCGATTTCTCTATCAATCGCCGTAGAACTGAGCTAATCGAGAGAGAGAGAAGAAGTCGTGGAAGATTGGCTGAATTGAAGGAGAAGATTGCGCTGAATTTTTATTCGTGTTTGAGATATAATAGGAAACCTGATTTTGTGAGATTTGCAAAGAAATTAAAAACTCTGGGCTTATTAGTTGTTAGGAGGAAAAAATCGTCAATTTGCGCGTGATTGACGAACAATAAAAGAAAACATATTTTTACTCCTTTACTTTCCAAAAACTCAAAAATCATTCATAAAAACACCTATCCAAATCTTAAAGTGGTTCATGTTTATCAACTGATTGTCGATTGATGCTACGCCACTTTGTTATTTCTTTAATTTTGCTTTATTTTAAATAAAAGGAGTAAAATATATAGTAATGAGTCAATGTTATAAATCTTTTACAGGTTCCTATTATAGTAGAGAATATGTTTATGAGATAAATTTATAGAACGATGATATGTCATTGGATGATACTATAAACCTTTAGTAAACATACTTAGTGCAAGGTCACTGTGCAATGGTATGAATGACCAAGAACAGTAACACGATTAAGCTAAGATAAATGAGTTATTGTAGCGGAATAATTGATTATCTTAGTAGAGGAAATGCTTTGATGAGTAGTAGAAAATCAATAAGATTGAATAATCTAGCAGTTGAAGCAAAAAAAAAAAAAGACATGTGAATATAAAGTACAGTTCAACAGCTAACTAACATGGATAAATACATTTTAAACAACTAACTAAAATGCAGACAAATGGCTAACCAAAGAAACAGAGTAAAGAGAGAGAAAGAGAGAGAGAGAGAGATTGACATGATGATTTTTAAGTGATTATCAGTCAAAATCGATACATCCACCCCTGTAATTCTTCACCTGAACAGACAGAGCCTTTTACTAAACAATATTGGGGAATCGCGCAACTCAGCACTAACGGAGACTTGACGTGCGAATATCCTGCACTAGCCTAACTCGCAAATTCTAGGAGATCGACGGCTCGATTTACACAAGACACCGCTTGTGTATCACAATGGTCAACGCCATTTGAGCTCTCTTCTCAATCTCAACCGTGAAGGTAAATGCTAACTAGCTCGAAAATAAACTTTCATTCGATAATCTCAATCCCAACCGTTCCCTTATCCAAAAGAAAAGGAAAAATCTCTGGAGTATAGAGAGGTTTTTGCTTACTTATATGTGCTTCTTAATAAGCATATAGAAACTCTAGTCTAGTACAATTTTGAATCTAAATACACTTGAACACAGCATAGTGCTTGTTGATGAAAGTCTTCGAATGTATCTGAAGTATATGAAGATTTGAGAATTAATACCACGAAGGCGTCTGAATTTGTACATCGTCTATGTACGGGGAGTTAATTTCATTTTCAAATCTTGAATTTTGATCTACAAAATGACTGGTATTTATAGGCGTTTGGAGCGCATAGCTGCTGGGAGTCAAACGATTCTAGATTCCCTTTTGATTGCTTTTGAATGCCTGTCTCATTGACTGGTCCAAGTAGCAACTCTTTTTTTTATCGTGAGTAATAGAATAATGTTGTTTGGAGTTTGACTTGCCTGCATGGCATTTTGACCACTTTAATATTGTTTGGATTTTGACTTGATTCATGTGGCATTCATTTGAATTTTATTGTAACGTCTTCAGTTGAATCTGCTGGAGCAGCGTTCATCTTTCTGCCATTGGTTGGCTTTTAGCTCTGAGAATCACTTCTTGATTGCTGCAATATTTGCAGTTTATTCGTATGTATGAGGATACCTTATTGAGAGAGTATAACCGTATGTAACATCATTTAGTCATGGATTATATGACTCAATGATCACATGACAGGATGTTCGTAGGTTAGCGGTTGGGTCAGTATCATTGTTGTCTTTATTGCTCTGATGGAAAATCGTGACATGGTTTGGCAGGTACAATTAATATTTTGTGGGAACAATCTCAGGTATAGTGCGTGATAGAGAATGAACTGATTCTTCTTCGATTGAGAAGTCTTCTTTGATCATGTCATGTTGTATTGATTTGACTTGGAGATAGTCTTCTATTTTGTTGAATATATGAGTTGATATTTTAAGGCTTTAATTAATCATTGAATTTGCTCTACAGAAGCTATACTCAATAACTTGGATGATTCAACTGTTAGAACAATTGAAGCCTTATGAATTCTTTTTGCACCAGAGTTGTGATTTTCTTGGTGAATCAATTTTGTTGTCGTTGATCTAATTTTTCAATTTATGCATTTTTGGCTTCTTGAATGATGCTTGGATCTTTTTAGTTAACCCGTTTGTGATGAATAACCTTTTTTCATGTGGCTTGTATATTGTAGTTGGTTGGCTGTTTGTTCCCATGAATCCAACCAAACTGCAATCATTCATAAAAAAAATTACTGCCGTACATTCCTTGTTGTAAGGTCTTTCTTATATATAGATTTGTTTTGCACAGAACAAACATTTCTTCGTTGTAATTCATACACTATAGTGGGTTAGCGGTTATTTACGGAAACTAACTTAACTACAGGTCTTCATTGGAGACATTGATAAAAGTATACATTATCTTGTAGTTAACATAATTGCACCGGTTGCAATTAAGTTTTTATGCTTGACTTGTGAATGATATATTTGACAAATCCATTTAGAATGTGTTTAGTTGGGTTATTTTTTGAGCCGGTTCTGAAAACTACTATTTTTTGGTTCATTTGGTTGATTTTAAAAACCATGATTTTCTCTCTTATATCTACGACTTTTACATACCCCTATACCCATATTTATATCCTATATCAAACATCACATTTATACCCACATTTACATATAATTTTTTAAACTTTTAAGAGTAATATGAGAATTAACCAAAATAAAATCAAAAATCACAAAATCATAAAAATATACAAAAAAAATCAAACATAACAAAAAATCAATCATCTTAGGTTGCGTTTGATTTGGCGAAAAGTGGGGGAATAGAATGGCCAATTCCGTTTGACCAAAATTTTGGTTTACTTTTTTCAATGGAAATGCATTCCTACGGATTGCTGAATTCCTCAAAATAAAGGAATTTATCATTCCTTCTAAAGTTGGGAAGAATGTCCAATTCCTTCAAAAAAATTTCATCGGCATAAAATATAATTACTTCATTAACCTTGTTAAAATTACTTTATGACCAAATTAATCTTATCAAAATTATACCTAAAATCAAAATCAAAAATATTTCATCGGCATAAAATATAAGATACGTGAATCGAAAAACGTGTTAGTTTTTTTTTTTTTTTTTTTTTTATATTTAAAAAGGAAAAAGGGAGGGTTGGGTTATTTATATTATGAATAATTTGATATTGGTTTATGTATATTTATTTTTTGTGTTATGTTTGGGT
>JAOWAN010000043.1:7622281-7636636 GCA_028566635.1 Lobelia cardinalis
CTCCTCTACCCCTCCTCCACCCCTCCTCCTACCCATCCCTCCATTGCACATGCCCTTAGAACAATAATTAGAAAGTATGTAGGAGTAATACATACACTACACACACCATAATTTAACTAGCGGCTATGCGCTCAGTTATGTTAGATGCGTCCAATGCACTTATATACACACCAGATAATTTAACTAACGGCTATGTGCTCGGTTATGTTAGATGCGTCCAATGCACTTATATATTATAAATTATGCATTTATATGTATTATACAATGCACATAATAATTATATTATTAATATATTCATAATTAATATGTGTATTTTATAACACATATAAGTGTATAAATATAACATATAAGTGCATTGGACGCTCCTAACAGAATCGAGCGCCTAGGCGCTCCTCAGATTTTGCGCTACACACACACAACATCTTCAGTTGGTATACTGTGTGCCTAGGCACACGATGTGCTAAGTGCGCTCAAATGCACATAAATATAATAAATTATGTACATAATGTGATATAAAATACACATAAGTTATACTATTATTATGTACATAATTATTATATACATTTTATATCACATTATGTACATAATTTCATATATTTATGTGCATTTGGACGCATCTAGCACCATGTGCCTAGGCGCACGGTATAATTTGCCCAAAATCTTTGTTTTCACAAAAAAGATTACCAAAATCTCATATTCATACATATATCCGAAATGGATTTATAATAGGATTAAGGATAAAGTCATTCACTTATTTATGACACCTCAGTAAGATTACCAACATACCATTTGTAATAATGTCGGTCAAAATTTTGAGATTGTCAAAATTTAATTTTTTACTGAAAGGGTAAATCCATTAAATTTGCAATTCGGTGGGATGTAATATTTTTATCCCTTCCTCTTAAAATAAGTGTTTAATTTTAATTAAAAAATAATTCAATGTTTAATTTGATTATTATTTAAAAAAAAATTATAACTTCAATCTTTATTAATCCAAGTTGGAGTTTACTGATCAGTAGAATCAATGCATGTATTGGGAGATTTGCCCTCCCTTATCTGAGAGTGAGAGTTGGCTTATAGGTTTTCTTGTTAGGGAAGATTAATTAGGAGTCTTCCTAGGGCTAACCTAATTCATTGTAGTGCCTATTTTACCCTTTGAATGCCAGGTGTTGGGTGGAAATAGATTGCTAACTTTTACACATATTACTATTAATTTATATAATTTATAACTTCATCATAACAAATCTTCTTATAAAATATTATTTTAAATTTTGCTAAATTGACCTAAAACCTCATATAAGAGCACAATTTTTCAGATTAAAAAAAAAAAGTATTTTCTCCTTCCTAAAAAAGTGTTTTTTTAATGACTTTTTAAAATTAATTTTTGATTTTTTAAAATATAAATTGACTTAATATTATCGCGTTACAAAAATTACTAATGGAATTTATTTAATTTTATTTTTCAAATACTATGATTTTAAAATTTGAAACATAATAATTATATTTTAATAAATATTTTAAAATCAACAAAACTTATATTTAGGGACAGATCGACAAGGTACTACTGGTTGAATTTGTTTTCACACAACTCAGAAATATAGAAATAAAAAATTTGAAATAAAAATGCTAATTATGCTTACCATGTACTAATTCGACACTTCCACAAAACTTTTCTTGTGAACTGTACCTATTGCATTAGCACTTGTACAGTAATTTTTGAAACGGATAAGGCTTTCCCGTTTCGCGTCCTCCCTCCCTCCCTTATTATGCCGCCAAAAAGCTTATAAATAGCCCCACTCCTTCTTCTCCTTCCTCCCCAAAAGCATTACATTCTTCCTACACACACACAGTGTATTTCACACACCCAATTCCAGACCCATTCATACACAGAAAATTCGGATAATATTCTCTCTAGAGAGAGAGATAGAGAGAGAGAGAGAGGGTAGTACAAGCACACCCTTTATATTAATGGCTAGTATTGATAAACAGAGATCACTTCCAGCAATGGAAGTGCAGAAAATTCCAGACCAGCCCATAGCCCCCATGTGGAAAATCGTCGTGGTAGCCTCCATAGCCGCCGGAATTCAGTTCGGTTGGGCCCTACAGCTCTCCCTCCTAACTCCCTACGTCCAATTGCTAGGAATTTCCCATACTTGGGCCCCATTCATCTGGCTCTGCGGCCCAATTTCCGGCATGATCGTCCAGCCCGTGGTCGGCTACTACAGCGACATTTGCACCTCTCGCTTCGGCCGTCGCCGTCCCTTCATCGCCGCCGGCGCCGCCTTGGTCTCCATCGCCGTCTTCCTGATCGGTTTCGCCGCCGACATCGGCGTTGCTTCCGGCGACAAAACCGGAAAAGCGCCGAAACCTAGGGCAATATCCGTTTTCGTCGTTGGATTCTGGATCCTCGATGTCGCGAATAACATGCTTCAAGGTCCGTGTAGGGCCCTACTTGCGGACCTGTCAGCGTCAAACAGTCAGAGAATCCGTACCGGAAATTCTCTGTACTCGTTTTTCATGGCGGTCGGCAATGTTCTCGGCTACGCCGCCGGCTCCTACACTCACCTTTACAAAATGTTTCCGTTTTCCAAGACGGCGGCATGTGATATCTACTGCGCGAATTTGAAATCGTGTTTTTTCCTCTCCATCGCGCTTCTCCTAACCCTAACGATCTTAGCCTTAACTTTGGTATCGGAAACGCAATTCGAACCGGAAGTTGTAAATTCCGGCGACGGAACCGAGAAGACAAAAAAGGCCTTTTTCCTAGGGGAAATATTCGCTGCATTCAAGGACTTGCCACGCGCTATGTGGGTTCTCCTTTTGGTGACGTGTCTCAACTGGATTGCGTGGTTCCCCTTCTTGTTGTTCGACACCGACTGGATGGGGCGTGAGGTGTACGGCGGGAAAGTAGGGGAAGGGAGGCTGTACGATATCGGAGTTCGTGCCGGCGCGTTGGGACTGATGTTGAATTCTGTTGTGTTGGGTGTCGCGTCCCTGTCGGTTGAGTACTTGGCGCGTGGGGTTGGTAGCGTGAAGCGATTGTGGGGCGGTGTTAACTTTCTCCTGGCTATTTGTTTGGCGATGACGGTGCTGGTTACTAAATTGGCCGAAACGAACCGCCAATTCACCACCGGAGCGCACGGCGTCAAGACTCCTCTGCCACCGTCTTCTGGGATTAAAGGCAGCGCGTTGGCTCTATTTGCTATTTTGGGCATCCCGCTTTCGGTTAGTTGCTTTTCTATTCCTTAATTTAGCAAGTCTTTTTTTTTTAATTAAACGTGCAATCAAAACTAATACTCCCTTCGTTTTATTTTAATTGTTCTGAAAGTGATATAAAACTCTCACAATATGTCACTATCGAGGATAATTAAATCGAAACAGAGGAAGTAATTTTCTTTTTAATCATATAAATATATTTTACGATCTTTTAATTTTTATTTGGAGAAAGTTTTGAGTCTGGATCTTCAATCGCACTTTGTGTTTTACCCTAGTTTTATTTTTCTAAAATTATCTCAATCGTTTAAAAGATAAATTAAATACTCCCTCCGTTTCATTTTAATTGTCCACTATTCCATTTTAGGAAGTTTCAAAATAATTGTCCACTTTCTCATTTGAGAATAGGACAAATGATTTGTAGCCACAAATTTCATTTGGACCCACTTTTTATTGATTTGTGTCCACAAGATTTGCTTTTCTTAAATACTATGAAAATGCGTAGCGGACAATTAAATCGAAACGGAGGGAGTATTATTTTTAAAAATTATGGAAGAGAAGATAAAACACCGAATAAAATAGAATATTTCAAATTCGAAATTTTATGGCATCTATAAATTGTAATAAATGCATGTAGATGTAGGTGTGGGTGTGGGTTTAATTGAGCTGTGGCATACAGAAGCGGGCTCTGTTATCTGCAAATATCATGAAAATGGACTATCTTTTTTTGGGCAAAAGATAAGGAATGCCAGCAAAAATACCATATTTATGGAAAATATTAATGTAACAAATGGTTGGTTGGAATCATAAGAATAGTTTTTCCCCATTTTATTTTTCACCTAAAAATGCAATCTTTATTCATCCATACCATTCACATCCACTTTAATTTAATTACTATCCATGTGGTAGAATTTTTCATTGTGGTTTTGTACAAATGAACTCTATAGTCGATATTGACTTAGTTTGACTCATATAATTTCTTTGAATCCGATCTGCAGGTAACGTTCAGCTTGCCCTGTGCGTTGGCCTCCATCTTTTCTAACAAATCTGGTGCTGGACAAGGTAATTTTAATCTTCTTTTTTCAATCATTTTATTTCGGAACCTCTCTACATGCTATATTCCGTCCGTTTCATTTAAAAATAATATTTTTTCGTCGCTATCGAAGAAAAATAATTTACATTTATATTCTAAACTCTTTAAATATACGTGGTTTTGCAGGTCTCTCCCTCGGGGTTTTAAATCTTGCAATCGTCATTCCGCAGGTATATAAATTTATTTCCACGTTATTGCTATTGAATTCGGATAGATGATTATGAGATCCATTAAAGAAAACTTGAAGATTAGAAACGAGTTTCGAAAAATCGATCTAATGAATATATGGCCTAAATGTTCTTAAAACCTAAATTATTGTAGTTTTGTTCGAAGATAAACATTTTGCATAATTAAGTAGAGTCCGATTGTCTATGGACATGAATGTTAGCCTAATGTTTTAGCTGTAAGAAGAAGGCAATAATATTCTTGATGCATGTGATTCTTGGTAGTATAATTGTCCAACAAAATTGACTAATTTGGACCCTCATAATTGACGAAAGTTGGAACTTCAGAATTGTTTAGAAGAAGAAGAATGCCAACACACACATAGACAGAAACCTATTTTTTATGGAAAAAGGTGAGAGAACCCACCCCCCACCCCTATGTAATTTGGCAACATGTGTAGCATGTTTCATTTCTTTGTCATGATTGCTACATCCAAGAAAAACAAACACAACTGGTTTTTTTTGGAGGTCTTCTCCTAGTCAACGTGGGCACATATACTATTACACACACATCCTCCCTCCTGTCCACTTGTTTTCCATCATTTGTTCATTAGTGGACTCTCCACAATGGGCCTGAAGAAGGCCCACTTCCATGTTTTCATGTGGTGTACTGCTATCGACTAATGGGCTATTTTTTTTGACGGGGTGCAAATTAAACAGATGTTTGTCTCTGTACTGAGTGGACCTTGGGATGCCTTGTTCGGAGGAGGCAACTTGCCCGCCTTTGTTGTCGGAGCCATTGCAGCAGCAGCCAGCGGCATCTTTGCATTCACCATGCTCCCGTCTCCGCCTCCCGACGCCTTAAAAGTTTCCGGCGGTGGAGCAATGCATTGATCAAACAAATGATCCACCGACGATTTTTATAACGGATCATCAGCTCTTCAACTTAAAAGAATCGGCAATTTTTAGTCGTGTTATAATTTGTCAACGCTTATTATGTACGCGCTAAGCGTGGTACAGTGAAGGTTAAACACGAGTAGCAGCTACTTTGCTACCGCTGCACCTTCATTACAACGTCATATGTGGTGTTTGTGTTTTAAACATGAGTTTTTTCTTTTCTTTTTTCTCTTTCTTCTTAGGATTGTAGATTTTCTGTTTTGTTTTTCCATGACAGAACCGCTTCAGCTGTAATGTTGTGAGCTCTTCATGTATAAAACTTTAAAGGTTCTAATACTTGGGAAAACTTGATCTCGATATAAGAAATAATTGTTTGTTTCCTTTATGATATTTCGTTGTACTCCAGTCCTGGCTGATGTTGTCATGACAGACTGGTTGTTACGTTCCTAATTGATTAATTAAAAATTACTCGCTAAAATACTATGAAAATTGGATATGAGCTTTGAAAATGAATACGATCAACAAATTAAAGTATTGAAAGAAGTAGAAGTTTATAGTAAACCATGTACTCTTCGCACATCTGGATGTTCAATGAGGGACAAATTTGTATGGCAGTTGAAGGAACCCTTGTGCCTTCTCCTTATTTAATGGATACTTTGATATCAATAGAAAGGGTTTGTCTTTGTTTTATATTACCCGATATGTATTAGTAGCTGCTTAGTCAATAACAACTTAATAGTACTACTTAATACAACTTTTGATCTACTTGTTTTAAGCAAGCAGTTTAATTAACTTTTGAGAGAGTTTGCAGTGGAAGAATTTAGAGAATTAATCAAACAAACAGATTATAATACCAATTGAATGAAATGTAAGATATAAAGAATACATGAGAAGCACTCGATATGAAGAGTAGAGATTAAAGAGAAAGAGACAATGATTGTAAAAGTAAAATACGCATTGATTTTTCAAGCGGTTCCCAGTAAATACTAGCACATTCACCATCTGTTGTTTCTCTTGAACACACGAGGCTTTTTCTATTAATTCTCTTTTTCGGTTATAACTTGAAGCGACCAAAGTTACAGCAGTGGCAGTACTCCTGCCTCCTGACAGAAGCTACCAAAGCTTCTTATCAAAACTAATCAAAGTTACGCTCACACCTCGGCTCTTCTAAGTGTGAAAATTACAACAAAAGAAAATTAAAAATACACTAGAAAGTGTTTACAAAGTTGCTTCCTGGGGTGCTTCTAAATCAAAGCTGATTGGAAGCCATATATTCCAAATACAAACTTAAAATTGGAATGTTACAAGGAAAAAGATTCCAGGTCTTCTAATATAAATGTGCTTAAGCTTGAGGATCCGAATGTTGATTTTGCAGAATTATATGATTTACTTTGAAGCTTTAATTTTGCAGTCCGGAATCCTAATGTGCTTTATCTGAAGTGCTTGAACTCGAATGGCTAAAATATTAATTGTTCATCGAAATGAACTGGTATTTATAGCCTTTGAGAGCTAGCCGTTGGAGTCAAAATCACTGTTCATCTTTTTGACTGACACCTGCACCTTATCTTTGACTGAATCCAAGTACGCTTGACAGCTCATCCTTATTTTTGACTGAACCCATGTGGCAGAATGTTCCTTTAGTTTGTTGACCAATCGATTGCTACCACTTATTCTTCTGCTGATGTGTCATTTTACCGTTGAGCAGCTATGTTGCTGATTTGAATTCTGGATCTTGATTCTTGAATGCACTTTGCTGGTGGTGGTTTGGCTTAGCTGTTGAAGCTGAAAAGTTGGATTGAAAGTCGTGAATCGATCGTTCAACTACTGTCTTGTATGTAGATGTATTACTACAGTAAACATTATCTGAAATCAATTGTTAATTACAGTGACAATTTACATTAACCTTGTTATTCTTGAGTTGGCAGTTGACACTGAAGGAGTTGGCATATTGATTTATAATATCAAGAGAGCTCTAACTACGGCTAATATGCAAACGTTATTGTCAGTATCTTTAAGCTCAGAATATATACTAGCAGTGACAATCTTGCATTTAGTTTATAGTCTTGAGTTGACTGTTGATGCTGTAGAGTTGAATTCTTGATTTGTAATATCAAGAGCACTCTAACTCCTACTTATATACAGAAGTCTACTGTCATAATCTTTATGCTCCAAACTTGTATTGACAGTGACAGTCTTGCTTTAAGCTTGCATAAGACACTTAGCTATTGATGTTGGAAGTTTGAGTTTCTTGAATGAACACCTTTGCTGACTGGATAACTTGCATTATCTTGAGCGTATAATTAATGAACTTTAAGACTTGCGATAACAAGGTATGTAATTCTGAGGGTTTTGATGCCTTGACTTTGCTGAGGAAGGCTTGTTGATGGTTGGTGGTTAGCACATCTTGAGATATATATGTAACACCTTTGGCATGGACTTCTTATCCGTTGTATCCAATGTCTAAACAACAGGCTCTTTCCCACTATTCTCTATTGGCTGACTATTCATATATTGTTGAATGAAGGTGCAACCTTGTTATATTCATGGTTTAATGGAGAATCTTGAATTTGCATGAATAGCTTCTTCCATCTGGGAAATGTTCTTCAGGCTTGATGCACTTTTGGGTTTTGAGTTGTGAGGAATGAATTGGTTCTTCTCCAATTGGGTAGTCTTCTTTGTTGAGGTCTTTTCTCGTTTATAGCTCTGAGATAGTCTTCTATCTTATGATTGTGGTGATATGAAGCTTTAGTCATTGAGTTTTCCCTGTAGAAGATGTACTCAATTGACTTGGTTAAATCAACTGTATGAAACAGTTGTATCATTCTTAATTCTTTGTGCACAATATTTTTGACTATTATGGTGAATCAATTCGGATACCACCCGTAATATGATTTTCCAAACTATGCATTTTACCTTCTTGAATGTTGCTTTGATCTCCTATGTGATCTGCTTTGAAGAGGGAAGATGTTATCTTCTTGAGGCTTGTAAACTGTAGTTGGTTGACTGTTTATTCCCAGTGGTTTAACCAATACTACAGTTCTTCTTCAAGTTCCTTGGTGTTGTACGTTCCTTGTTATTTAGATCCTCCTTATAGATCTGCCTATACTGGGCAAATATGTGTCTTCAATGTAGTACTTCCACTGTATAGGGTTAGCGATTGACTTTTAGAAGCTAACTCAAATGCAGGTTTTTAACGGACACCTTGATGGATGCATCCATTCTCTTGAGTGATTCTCAATTGCTCTTACTGCAATTAAGTCTTCTTGATAAGCTTGGTGAATGATGCATTTGACATATTCACTTATGTAATTAGCTGTTGATTAAGGAATACCAACAACTAACTTGAACATGAAAATGTTGATCTAGTGGACTGTCTAGATTAATTCTTAATTAATCTTTCTAGATTAGGAGTTTGATTAAAGGTTTGAACTTTGACTTTTTACCAAAATCTTGAACTCAAAAATTGAGGTTATAGCAGTAGTACTACTTTCATCCCAATTAAAGATTTATATATAATATTTTAAATTTATCATATTTGAATATTTACATTGATCATACTATTTTGAATTTTTGGAATAAATAATATATGCCATATATTGAAGGATTTTTTATAAAAATTATTTATTTTAAACTTATTTACTAATTTTTATTATCGGTCAAACTATAATTTCACATTATATAGAGGAAGTACTGAAAATTATATCGAGAGTTTAGATATTACGGGTCACTTTTTTTTAAAATATGAACATAAATATTATTAATTATGAACTTAGAATAAGATATAGTTAATTATATTAATAATTAATAATTTTTATATTTATATTTATTAAAAAAATACTCTTTATTAAAACCTTTTGATATACCAACCAACGAAGTACGTAGGTATTCTTAAAAAAAAAAAAAATTATAAGGTGTCACCTTATTTAGTCCTAAATAAGGTGCTCATTTTTAACCAATCAACTCATGACACCTAAGATCTTTTTAGCTACAAACAAGGATTTACATAAAAAGCTTAATCACACATCTTACCTTGGTTAAAACCCTCATATATCTAACAGCAATTAAAAATAACAATAAAAAAAATTTAATTTAAAACAGAAGATGAAGAAGATTAGAGTAGAGAACAACATGAATCCAGAAGCAGCATCTGTGGATTATTTGTGGGGGAGAATTTTTTTTCTTTTAAGAAAATAAAAGATCTGAGATGTTGTAACAGAAGTTTATTCTGTAATCGGAGCAGGAGAAGAAGATGCACGAAGAAGACGGAGGGATCGATCCTTCTCTCAGTTGACGTTCTAATCTTCTTTTCTCTCCTTGTTTTTTTTTTTTTTTTTTTTTGTTTTTATTTTATGGCATTTTTTTATTTTTATTATATATTTAATTAGGGGTTTAACCAAGGTAAGGTGTGTGATTATGTTTTTATACATTTTTCTTGTTTGTAGATAAAAAATCTTAGCTGTCATCAAATGATTGGCTAAAAATGAACACTTTATAAAAATCCTACCGAGCGGAGTTCTGAACAATTTTTGGGAACTTTTGGGAGAATGGGGCCCACCCCGCTAGCCACCGAATTCCTGCATGTAAGAGCACTCACATTAATTATACTCTCCAAAATTACTCTTCAAATTATGGAACTTACGTGACACATCCTCAATTTCATCCTCTCTAAACAATGAGTTCCATTTATATCACTCTCCAAATTAAAACTACTCCAATAATTCACTTTATTCCTCTCCAAATTTTGGGACCCATTGCATTAAATTTATTAATTATATTTTTATGAAATGTTAATAACTTATGAAGTTAATATTTAAATTTATTTATATTATAATATTCCCTCTATTCCAAAATAGTTGATGTTTAAGGTTAAATTACACTAACCAAGGAATGCATTAAATATTTTTTAGAGGTCAACTAATTTGGAATGAAGGGAGTATTAAAGAAATTTAACCAATTTTTTTAATATTTAAATTTTAGTATTATTTTATTTTAAATTAATTTATTATAACAATTTTCACATTCTATAACTGTATTTTTTAATAAATACGAAATTAAATATATATATATTTAAATGTAAATGTAAAACATGAATAAGAATACAATTAAAATAGTACATATATATTTAAATTTTAGTATTATTTTACTGTTTTATCATAAATATTTAAAATAAAAAATACAATAATATATATATTTAAATGTAAAATTATTTACATATGATTATTCAATAAATATATAATTAAAACTAATACATTAAAATAAAAAAGAAATGAAAATTTTCAATTATTAAAAATAATATATGAACCATCATAAATGAATTTTAAAAAATAAAACTTTATTTAGCAGTATTGTAGAAATATTCACATTACACACAAAAAAAAAAAATACACAAACAAAAAACAAAACTTTCACTTCACAAAAAGAAAAAGCCAAAAAAAAAGAAGGGAAAAGCTTACGTACCACTTGGCTCTCCAAAAAGCTCCTAACTGTGGAGAGCCGGTTGAAGAGTCTCTACATGACATGGCAAATTGGGGAGTTGTTAGAGAGCCCACTACAACGTCAATTGCTCTCCAAAAATAGGGAGCCCGACACTAGGAGGACTTAATTTTAGAGAGCCCACTACGGGTGCTCTAAAACAGGGGGAATGAGAATCACATTAGGGACCCGTTTAGCACTTAAGTTTTTGGAACAAAATATGAAAAATATTAAAAAAATTGTTCACCACTTAAGTTTTTAAAACACAAGTTTTCTTTCTCTACCTACTATTTTTACATACCCCTATATCACCTTTATATCCTATCAAACATCACATCAAATCATAACTATCACACTCTCTCTCTTTCTCTCTCCATCACTATCATGTAAATTATTAAAAGTCAAAGGGCAAAATTGTAAAATTCCTACAAAACCAAAACCAACACAAAACACAAACAAAAATAAAACATATCAAAAAATCCAACTTCCAAACACACCCTAGATTTTCTAGGGAAAAGTCGTCTTAAATGATTCCAATCGATTTTTAGAAAATACGGTGAAGGCTATAAATATAAAATGTAAAATATGTACACTTTGTTCATGATAAACCATTTTTCACAAACTTATAATACTTGGATCATTGCAATAAAATGTAAAATATATATAAATATGCTATAAGTATTATATATATATATATATATATATATATTCACATTTGCATTTTTACATTCTTTCATGTTTCATCAAAATTGTGACGATGAAGCCAGTGAACTCTGATGATGACATGAGTGTATCTTTGAAATTATCTTCCCAAAAAACATCAAAAAGAAAAAAGAAAATTAAATCAGAAACTAGGTTGCGTTTAGATGGGTGATTTTTTGATTTGGTTTTTGGGGTTTTGTAATGATTATAGTAAAAAGTAAGAGAGAGATAGAGAGAAAAAGTATGGGACCAATGAGAGAGAAAAATCAGAAATCAGAAATCCTGGGTGAAAATCACCCAGGAGAACGCAAATATTTTGATAAATTATTTAATATTTTTATAATAACTAAAATACTATAATCTATAGCATAGTAATATTTTGTAAAATTAATTTTAATAAACTTAGTGAAAAATATTGACATTTATTTTGGAGCTGACGAAAATAGTAACTCAAAAAAGGTTATTAAATGAATTGTACGTAAAGTCAAAAAATAATTTATCACCCCTATAAATTAATACTAAAATTAGTTTGTGCTATGGAAATGCAATCCTAAAATTAACACTTGAAAATTTTAAATTTAGTGGCGATTATGAGAAGTTAGTAAATGGTTCTCACAACTCTAAAATGAAATTTTTAATAGGTATTCTCTCCTTGTAAAATAAGTATCACTTTAAGAAAAAAAGTTTTGTTTTAAAATAAATGATGATTTTACTTTTATCTAGGTAAAAGTTGTCATATATATTACTCCCGTTGTCCCACAACACAAATTTTTTTATTAATAAAAGATTGTGCCAAATTAGTTATATTCTTGTAAGAACTTTTAGGTTTTTGTGTCGTCATATTTTTCTGATTTATTCTTTTATCCTCCTAATTACTCATAACCACTAATTATATTTATCATTTTTATTATTAATAAAATGATATTAATTAATAAAAATAAATTTATCAATATATATTACTCCTTAATAAGGGACAGAATGAGTATCATTTCCTACCTCCATTATTTCTTCATTTCATCAAATTTACTTTCTTTTTGTTGTAAAATAAGTTTAGTTGGATTATTTAAATATATTTTAAATTGGTTTATAAAAATTTTAAAATAATATTTATTTTGAAATGGATGAGTATCATTTTATTAATAAAAGTTGATACAAGTGGTAAACGGCTTGAATCCGTATAAGAGATATTTCAGATTTAGGTCTAGTTATATGCAAAAAAATCTTCGTTGGATAACTTATCCATCATTGATTGGTGTATTACTCTATCAGAAACTTTTTTTTTTTATATATATATACCAATGGGCATTGTAGATAAAAAAAAAAATAATCGGTGGTAATGAAAAGTGCCAAATGTCAGTACAGTGTTTTAACTTATATATAATCTCAGAAATTACTATATTTGGCCAATGAGCTAGTGTTACGCATCACTATAATAATTATGTTAACCCCCTACCTGGAGACACCTAATTTAATTGAGTATTTAACTTGTTAACATAGAATTAATAACTGAATTATTATTATCAAATAAATTTCTCCAGCCATTATTGTTACTTCTATTGTTTTCGGGCCTTTCTCTAAAAGAGCTTTGTTGAACACTCGAGTGTATCTTCTTTTTTCGTACAAATGTTTGAATATAATCATAAGTAATTAGGCTCTGGGTATGCATTATATATAAATTAGGGTAAGCCCATATCTGAAGACACGTGCCTTAAATTTTTTAAAACAAATAAAATTTTAGTAAAATAAATATTTACGTATTATGTAAATAATGCTTAAACATATGTTTTTGAAGTCATTATAAAATAAATTAGGTTCCGAGAGAGATGAAAGAAGAGAGTATAATTTGATGGTGGAAATGGGAGGAGGGAGGGGAAGGGACCTATGGGAAGAGTGACAGTGACGTTTTTATCGGGAGAATTCATTTTCTTTTCACCGTGTCCCATGCCCCCATCAGATACCTTCCATACAATTTTTGTTTTTCTTTTTATTCTATCTCAGTTATTTGATCAAAAAATAATAAACGGTTGAGATGAGAATTGGTACTATTCATTATCATTCATTCTCCACTCTAATTTATACTGTAGATAATCTAATGCATTATATAAAAATAAGGTTTAACTTTACAAATAGTTTTTTAAATTTTTTAGAATTTATTCAATAATTTTCAAACTTTAAAAAGGGATGATTTTAATATAAATTCATAAAACATGGACATAAATAGTCCATGCAATTAGTCAATCGTTAATTTTTCCGTTAACTCCAGCACTTAGACTAATTTAAGGGATAAAAAGAGAGAATTTCCTTCTCTCCATTCTTCAATCTTCATTCCCGGCGGTTGGGTGGATGAAGGTTGTGGTTTGTGACATGCTTAACACCATCTGCTCCAGAAATTCTCAATTCAAGAAACAAGTGAGCCTTGATCAAATCTGATATGAGAGAAAATGTTCTCTCTCTCTCTCTCTCTCTCTCTCTCTCTCTCTCTCTCTCTCTCTCTCTCTCTCTCTCTCTCTACGGAAACTTCGAGCGGAATCACCAACTTTGATCGAAATCACCATCTACCTAGCAATTTCGATTGGAATCGACAACAAGGAGAAGGAAATGTATTTCCTTTCTCATATTTCAATTTTTCTTTCTCAGATCTCAAATTAAATAGCTGAAAATGAAATGGATATTCTGGGTGAAATATGGATTTGAGCGAAATTAGATGAATCTGTATTTTTCCGATTGGTTTAAATATGGCATAATACCCCATAATACCCCTAACGTTTAACCCAGAATCCCAAAATACCCCTAACGTTTAAAAGTACCTTCATC
>JAOWAN010000043.1:7643127-7658787 GCA_028566635.1 Lobelia cardinalis
GGGGAATCGAACCCTGCACACTACCGCGCTGAGCCCTATCCGCCCTCCCCTTTGCCACTGCGCCATATGCCCTGGGGCAATACTATAATGAGGCTAAAAACTCACAAAAAAAAAACTTACATGATGACGAATCGAAAAATATAAATTATACATAGAAATTTTTATTAATTAATTTAAAATAAAAATTTAAAAAAATAAAATAGAGAATAAGACACTATTTTCATTTTTCATCAAATTAAGCGCGCACGCAAACGGAGAAGTTTGAAAAATCAACTCAAAGGCGCGTCCCGACAGATGCCTTCACCCACACCGAGACACGACACGACCCAACAGATACAGTTAAACTAGAGGTACTGTAAAATTGGATCTTGGTGGATCAAAGCACACGCCGTAAAATGTTTTTTTTAGAGACCTTTCGCATTCGAATTGCGTCAAACCCGTCTCCATCCACCGCTACCAATTTTGAACGCACCCTTTCAGTTCAACAACTAAGTTTAAAAATCCAGTGAGCTAAGGAGGAAGAAGACCCACAAATCGTTTCTTGATTTTCTGCAAATGGGGGAACCAATTGAAATATGGGGGAATGCCTACGGAGTTATAATCAGGGGTTTCTTGATGATCCCATCTGCACATTATCAGATTGGGTTATTGGGGGTTTTCGTCGTTTTCATGTACAATTTCTTGGAGTTCCATTTCTTTGAAGATTTGTTTACTGGGTTCCGTGGGAGTCCGGTGACGCTGACTTACAATCCCTGTTCGGAGATCTACCATGGAGTGGTTTCCAAGAGTAAACTTCTTCATGGCAGGTTTGAAATTCCGTTGTTTATGTTTTTCAGTAATATCTTCTTAATTAAACAGTTTTCTTTTGCATAATCTAGCACTACTTTTACAAGTTCACTCAAATTAAACCAACAGCATTAAAATGGAACTTGTAAAGAGAAAATCATGAAGACGTACCCACTCATACCAGTGCATTAACCAAAATATGAGAGAAATTCCTATCAGAGTTGGCAGGCTGATTTTTCGGAGAAGGTTTACCTTTTTCACATGTCTTATAACTTTTGTTTTTGGTGTAGTACTCCCTCCATTACCACTCCATGTGAAGAGTCGTTTTTATTTCTTACTATATCTCGTGGTTAAGATGAAGCTTTTTGCGGCCATGCAAAGTCACATGCCTTTGCCAAGGAGCTCTAGCTCCACTAGTACTGCCCAGATCAGGTGTTCGAGTCTTAGAGGAAACATGCTTCTTAGTATGAGAAGCATTATTATGAACAGTCAAGCCCTCTCAATTAGCATGATAAACATCATGTTCATCCTTTAAACCCTACATATTGTTCTTGTTCTTAATCTCAACCCTTATTATTTAAACTGTGGTAAACAGCTGCAACAAAAAAAAAAAAAAAAAAAAAAAAAGGAAAACAAAGAATCAGTATGCCTATTGATGATTTGTGAAACCAAAGTAGTAAAGTTGTAGTATCTATGGTCTCCTGCTCCTGTACATGCATACCCACGAAGAAAACCCTGTCCAGATTAGATCACTGCCTTTCATTGCAGATTGTAAATCTAAATGCGAGTATCTCACGCTTAAGACTCTGCACTATTATCTGCCTCCTTAAACATATGTTGCAGAGTCTAGCAAACCCTTTTAGTCTTCCATATCCTGGGGTTACCCATTGCTTCCTGCAGTATTGGATGTGAAGAAATTGTCTCCTGCTATAGTAAAGAAGATTCTAACAGTGAGGAATTTTGAAGGAACAAGATACTGGGAAAGTGAACTATTTCATTGACCAACCTTTGTCTCTTTTGTTTGGAATTTTCCCTTTCAGTCTTGACTGGTTTGTGACTATATCAGAAGATGTGATGTACGTAGAAATGGGTTTAGATGCAAACATTGGCTCCTCTTTCTCATGCGAGTCCTTGGAAATTTGTCCGTAGTCCTGTCATTCCCTTATGCTTCCATTTCCTCGCTGGAGAGGGTGTTAATTTTTTCAAAAACTACCCGAGTGATAGGGATTTTTTTTCAAGAACTACTCGAGTGATGGGGATTTTTTTTTCAAGAACTACCCGAGTGATAGGGATTTTTTTTGAAGAACCTACCTGAGTGATAGGGATTCTCATGATGTTGCTCTTGTACATGCATACCCACTATGAATGATGTGGAGTAGATTTTGGATACTTGATCCTAGTTGGCTCTTTTCAGTCAAAGTCTTTAATGAAAGAGCTGTTCTTGAACTCCTATTTGTCACGACTTTCCATAGCCTCTTCCATTAGGAAATTGGAGGCCCATAAAAGCTGAAGGCAATTGCCAGGAACCTCATGCTCAACTCAACCAATTTAAAACTAATGATTTTCCTAAGAGGTGGAGGAGAAATATAACCATCTTGCCAGATATTTGGGTGGTTTGTACGTGAACTAGCACGCACTGAAGGAATCCACTTGCCTTAGAAAATTGGTCTTGATGCACAATAAAGGTGTAGGTAATAGAAGAGAAAGGAGGAATGGCGTAACTTTGGCAGGATTAGCTACTATCAAATCTGGCAGTGACAGAAGTTCTCTATCAATTCAATAACTAAATTGAAATAAATGTATTTGTTATATGACTATATATGCTATTCCTGTAAACATATTCAGAGTTTCAGACCAGATGATTAATGATGACCTAGATTTCATAATGCTGAAATATCCTGAGAATTGAAATCTATCCAAATGACAATATGCTGTAACCCAACAATGTCTGGGAGCTCAGCCCAGCTGTTCTTGGCTCTTTCCGCATATGATGGATGAAAATCTTTCAATGTAAAAAGCTATTAGAATCAATCTACTCTCTATAATTGCTTTTATCATCATTAATTTAGCAATTTCAACATGGATCATGCTAATAGGTGCCTGAAGGGCACTCTTTAAGAAATACAAAATAGGAAAGTTTTTGCATTGGAACTTTACATCAGAGCATTAATGCATATCATCATTACACATTTTGAAAATATTCAATGCTTATAACTTCCACTTGATCTTATTAAGTGAGCATTTCCCGTTAAACATTACCTTATGTTCACGTCTTCTGGAAAGTCAATAATTATGGGCTATTATACATTACCTTCCCTATGTTAGTGTTTTGGAAAGTCAATGATTACGGGCTTTTTTGTATTTTATCTTTTGTTAGGTACATGACAACACCTTGGCTCTCTAGTCCTCATATTCAGACTACATTTCTGAATTTCTTTGGGCGGCCACCTGCTTTTACCTACAAAAGGTACTTATTTTGTTTTTGCTTGTGGGTAAATTTGTCCATACGAAATGTGAGAAAAATATAGATGCAAATTTGTGTCTGTGTACGCATGGATGACTGGGTAATAATTTGTGCAGTTATGTTCCTTCGCAAATCTATAATTAGCGACTTCTACAGCATTCCCTTTAATATTCAGGGTAATGTTGAGGCATAGCTATATTTTGGAATAAAAAATTTTGCCCCTTATGCATTATAGTCAAAAGTCCCAAATTCAGCTGAATGGTGTCTGTTTTTACATTAGACCCTTTGATGAAATTTTTTCGGATCCTAAAATGCAATTTACCTTAATGTTGAGGATGATAGGGTTTCCATATGTATTAGATATAGGGGAAAACTTGTATGAGCGCATGCTTCGAATTAAGCATGTGATGTGGCAACAATTTAAGTTCTAGTTGATAACTGTGTAATCTGCAGGAAACCAGAACAGGCTTTGCAACTCAGATCTGACCCTTCAATTAAATTGCAGATGGACAAATTGGCTTGTACTTATGTGTCCAAGCTATATAAGTATAAACATTTAAACTATGTAACTATCAACATTTGTTTCAAAACCGGATCCATTTTTCTTGCACCCACTCGAATGTTTCGAAATTCATATAGCTAATGTATTGGTGTTTGCATGATCATTTGGTGAGTTGCAACAGACAAAGCATGATGAGCTGCTTGCTTACTCACACTTTCTTTATATCGTAAAATGTATCAACTGTTCCGGTTGTAGTCTTTAAATTCATTTAGTTTAAATAATTTGTGAAATGACTCATTTATTTTCTAATCTTGTTGTCTTACATTTACTTGCTCATTGTTTCTCTTCCTTGATGTGTTGTTTCATTTTGTCTTCATTTCTATGAGGGTGCGTGTTAATAGGGATAGGATCGTCAATACTTTGGGGCGTTAATCCCTCTTCACAGTTTTTCTCATAAGTATCTATTTATTCTTTTTCAGACAATTATTTCATGCATCTGATGGTGGAACTTTTGCTCTGGATTGGCTAAGAACGTCTGATGGTACTGGACGACATAAATTACTTTTAAGACCTTGAACAGGCTCCGATACATGGAATTTGTGCCTGCACCTTACACTCATACACACACTGATATCTATATGTGCGTGTGAGTGTCTGTGTCTGTATGTGTATGGATATATGTATATATATTATGCTGTAACTACCGGAACAATTGAAAATATATCTGCATTGAAGCGCCAATCCGAGTCACTCAAACATATATTTTATATACCTGACTCATGTAAAATTTCAACATCTTGTCATAAGTTCTGAGAATTACTCAAACATATCTTGTCTAGTTTCCCAGTAGTATCTGTGTTAGTATAGTAGTCTCAACTCCAAATACTTTTGAAGACTACTGAGTAAAATTCAATCCTTTTATTACCGTAACTAATCCACTCAAGGTCATGAAACGTAGATTCTCATTCTAGTATCATATGAGGCTGTCACTCAGCTGTTAACATATATCATCATGTGATCTATGAAATTACTTCTGGAAATCTACACTAAGTTCCTGCAATAAATGCCTTTGAACTATCACTTATTATTGCATGAGTTGACATCTCATGGGTTATATTTAGTTTAAGTAAATGCGAAAAATGTATCTTCATATGGAGATGTGAAATTTGTTACAATTTTTTGTAGTGTTAAACATGATACTGTTGATATGATATCTTTACAGGAATCAAGTTAGAAAGAGATTAGAGTCATGACAGGTCACAGAATTTAAGAACTAGAACTGATCCAAAATAAGGAAGCCAATGTTTGTCCAAAAGAACCTAATGTGAGTCTAAATTAAAAAGGAGTAATGAAAAACAAGAAGCAGTTATATGTTTGTGCAGGTATGCGACTATGCATAATGCAAACTTCTGCTATGCATTTCTGCGTCTGAACTATTTTGAACTAGGACTTGGCATATCATTCTTAATTATCGTTGCCATCTCGTTCTATACTTTTAACCTTCACCTAGCATTACCATTTACCTTCCTATTTCTGGATGTGGCACTGGCCTATGCCAAATCATCATAAACCTCCTTCCATTTTCCTCCAATGGTGGCTGCTTTTACCATTCAAAAACATGTTTGCTATTCTACTCTGATCGTACTGCTTCGTAGTTGCTCCTTTTTTACCTGTTCCAGTACTTCTCGTCTCCTTTGGTTGCACAATGCGCACACATGTTTTCCTTGAATGTTAAACACTTCTTCTTTTTTGCATTCAGTATCATTAGCTTCACTCTTAGCTACAGCCCATGGCTGACAGCTATAGAAACGTAGCTCTAGGACGGAATGCTTGTTATGAGTTCAAATCTTGCTGGCATGACAATCTTTCTACTGTAAATAATGTTTGAATGGAAATATAAACAATCTTTGGATGTGAATTCTATGTATACATACAGTAAACTTTTGTTCCACATTTATATCTGAACCAGAAACGGACTTGTTCTGCTGGCTTCCTGAGCATGTGAAGTTTCCAATGTTTTCCATCGTGTTTTTTGTTTGGAGCAACTAGAGCAAACAACTATTTTGTTTAACAATTAACTACCATATAATTGAGTCTTGATTTCCATTTATACTACAGTTTTGGGAGATCCAGCAGAAACAAGTAATGTCCTTTTGGAAGATGATAAGACGCCTATTGTGGTTGTGATTCCGGGCTTGACTAGTGATTCTGCTTCCCCTGTAAGTTCAAGATACCTAGTTACTGCTTTTATTTCCAAAACTCTCTTTGTATCATGAATCTGCCACTGTGCTTCTGGAAGTAATTATTTATATATATTGTTATACTTACTGCGTTCCTGATGAAGTCAACCCTCATGCATGAATGACTTTTAATATGCCAGAAATGCCGTTAAAACTGTGAACTTGAAGGTGTTGTCATCTGCAGATAAGTTTGATCACAGATATTTAAAATTTCCCCAAGGATTTTCCAACCTGTGCTGTTTCAAGTGCTTTTAATTCATGTTTGCTCGCCTCTTTCCTTTTGACTGTGGTAGTGCATGCCTTGTCTCAAGCCGTTACATTCCTCATATGGTTTTTTATGGATAAAATGTTTGTCGTTTCTCTATAGTGCTTCCAGCTTGTGGTATTTGATGTTCGAGGAGCAGGATGTTTTTTACTTTCCTGCTCTTAATCTGCATTTACTATTAACTGGTTGCATGAGTTTCTTACAATCATCAGGCACGCCCATTTTCCCTCGAGTTTAATGGCAATCTACTAGACTACTACCATAGGATATGTATAAGTCATATATGCTCACGTGGGACTTCCGCCATGATATGTGCACTTGCAACATAATTAAGAAAGGGTTAATTGCACTTTAGGGGCCGGGATTCATCCCATTTTTCCAATTCAGTACCATCAGTTTCAAATTTAGTCAAATGGGGCCCAATCTTTTGGAATCTCTATTTTCACAAGTGTAGCTTTCTTCCATGATTTGGTGACAAGTCATGGACCAAATATAGAACACATGTGACCATGTCCATGGTTAAGTAAAGAAAAAAAGTTACTTGGCGTTACCATAAACCTCTGTTGGAAATAATGGAAGTTTGGATCCTGGTTGACTAAATTTCTAATTTCTGACCCAATTTTTTTGAAAGTGGGGTATTAATAGGATGTGATGGTTTCTTTGGATTGGTTTTGTCGTGTGGTTGTGGAGAATTGAGTGTGCCCACGATCTGTGTCATATTTTCTCCATATCCAGATCAAGGATTTCGGTGGACCAAGGGCGTTACTTTCTTTTGGCTGTGTGGAATGTTTGCAATCTTATGGGGGATATGGACTGAGCGGAACTTCTGGATCTTTAGGGTCCAAGAGCTTTATTGGAATCTTTTTTTTTTGGATAATGTGGTGTATTTGTCTTTATTTTGGGTTTTGCCAAGAGGAGCACTCATAGATGTCTCCATATTGAATTGCAATACGATTGGAGTAAATATTTTCTTACTAGCATCATTGTTCCCTTTTCATTAGGTAGCTGTTTTTCTATATTTCCTTCTGATGGATATCTCAGCCATCCTCTTTGTATATTTTCCATTTTCAAATTGTACTTCCTTTTTGTATGAAAAGAAATGCAACTAACCCAGGAAAACAGTTGCTAAAGACAAAGACTATCAAAACTGCCAAACGTAACTATTAATTCCTTGTTGCAACCGTAGCAAGATACCAATCAGCATGTGTGGTCAGGTTGCCCTGAGCATTATGTCTTAAGTAAGATATATATGAACACTTGAAAGCCCCCTACACCTTAAACTATCAGGAAGTTTGTACTCCCTCCGTTCCGGGCAAAGACTCCATGTTCAAAAGTCAAACTTAAAATTATTATTTTTATTCCCCACAGTATTTGATAAACCTATAATATTTTGAATATGGACGAATAAATTTTCGAAAAAAAAAAATATCTATAGCTTCATTTTTGAAAGTGGACTATTTGCTTGGAGATGAGGGTGTATAATTTAGAGTACATCGTAGGCCAAAGGATTGGGAGCGGAGTGAGCAGCAAGTAACTAATCGACATGGAAAGGGTGGAGAGCTGTCTATAGTTTCAAATTGTGTGGATAAACATTACAGAAATTGATAATTTCTACATCTAATTGGGATTGCCAACTTTGTAGTGGACTTGATGAGAAATGTCTATGAAAGCCCAATTTTAATTCATACACATACGTGGGCATTAATGTGTACCCATTAAAACCGTGCTCCCCAGATAATGAAAAGGAGGGAGAAATTAAGAGATGCCGATAAGAAGGCGATAACGAGATGCGTGGGGTTGTTCAGCTATGTTGTTTGGAGAGAGATGGTGCATTGGATGTTGGTGTGGTTAATTATTATATTTTCAGGAAATTGTGTAATGAGGTTAAATACGGGAAAAGTAATAACTTATTGTAAAATCTTCTTGTTAATGATGTCATAAAATAATTTGTCTGTGTATTTATATTAGAGTAGGCCGTCATTGAGGAGCTGTTGCTGTATTCTGGGAAAATATGAAGAAAATGCTACTTGCCAAATTGGGTGCTGTGGGCTTCCTTTCCTATTTTAGGTCCATATCTTTAATGTTAGGATACTTTGGTATTGAATGAACTGAATGACTTGTACTGCAGTATTTGAAGCATCTTGCCTTCCAAACAGCAAAACGTGGATGGAATGTTGTAGTATGCAATCACCGAGGATTGGGCGGCATTTCTGTCACTGTGAGTGCTTTCTTAGTTCAAAAGCTTACACTTACTGGATTCACAAATTCAATATATTGTAAAATTTCTTGAAACCATGGTCTTCTCGTTTTAACAACACAAGTTTAACGGAATAGCACCGGATTAGTTTTGCCGCGATACAGATTGTCGTAGATTTGTAACTATTTCATGTGGTTGATGAATAAATTTGATTCCATCATTGTGCCATGTGCACCAAATTATAGTGCTATACAAAGAACATTAGATGATTATTATTATAACACCAAAATAATGATTATTTGTTTTGATATCATAGTCATTATTATTACAATTTTGATATTTATAACTATGGTTTTTGTTATTCTTTAATGGACCACTTTCGATGGTCTGACAATGTTTTTGGCCTTCAGGTTTTTGTTTTGTAAAATGCAGCATGGTGATGAGAATGTCTGTTCCACATCACATTCAATTTCTGCTACTTATTTGTTTAGTGGACTTCACATTAACTTGTGTCAAGTTTCCACTTTTGCATTTCATTTGAAAGGAGAGGTAGGAGAATATCTTTGAAATGAGAGGCTAGGATGGAGGGTAAGGTTGAGTGATATTTGGCTGTCGTTGGTGTCAGATATGGTGGTGAAATGGAATGGAGGTTTGGGGTTTGCTTGTTGGGCTTAATTTTTGCGGTTGATTAGGTGGTCATGCAAATGGTTAAAAGGAGGTGGTTACTGGGAGGGGAAATCCATTGAAATGATAGCTGAAGGTTTCATGTGATATGCTGGTTCTGTGTAGTCTGGAATTACCTTCCAGACAACCATCCAATATACCCAGCGCAGCTGCCCTAGACAACATGTGGCTCAAAAAGATTAGGATGTTAGTGAAATATTAACAAGATTGATGTCATCCTTCGTTTCTAAAACTTGGTTTTAAGCTTTCTCAAAATCTTGTTACGAAATCTTCCTTTTTGAGAAAGCTCATGAACGGTCTGCTTTGACAGATTTGACGAGGCAGCTCTTGGTAAATAGGATTAGCTGGGATGTGTTATGCTGTGTTTGTCTATGCTTTTGTGTGGATATCTTGTCAGCGTAAAATAATTCTTCCCTTTAGTGAAATCTTCTTTCTTATTTTCAAAAAGAAGCTAAACTTATTTTGACTATGAATACCGTAATTTATAGGGTGTATCTGCACAAAAAAAAAAAAACCTCAATCTGATGGATATATTTTAATTGCTCTATCTCACCCCCCCCCTCTTCCTCAATATCTGAAGTTGGTATGTTTTTCATGGCTTATGTACAGTCTGATTGCTTTTATAATGCTGGCTGGACGGAGGATACACGAGATGTCGTTAACTATCTTCATGGGGAATACCCTAATGCCCCACTGTTTATTGTTGGAACCAGCATTGGTGCCAACATTCTGGTACAATTACTTTCTTTTCTGTTTGCATTCGTTTGGTTTTTAATGAAACAGGCTTGGTAGCTGCCACGTGTCACAGTTTTGGTTTGTGTCATAAGTTCTTTTTGCTGGGTTGATCTGATTTGTAATTGTATTCTAGGGTCCAGTGTTCATTGAATTGGATTTTATTTTGTGTTACGTTTTCCCTTGCAATCAAGGTCTAAATGGTTGGTGGTGAAGTTTTTGGATGAAATGGTGATTTGCCTTGCTCATGCTAATTTTGAAGGCATTGTCATTTTGAAGGACATGATTTGCACTCATCAATAGGAGGTATTTTTTGGTGAACCTTTTCTACTGGTGGGCATTAATGACCCTCTGTTTGTCACAGTCTTTGCATATAATGTTGTAGTCCCTCCAACTCCTGAGTTGCCTACAAACTGTTGAAAACACCATAGATCCAAATGCCTTACCCCCTATGCCAAACACTACATCTCCTATCCAAACCCATCTTCCCCAGGATCATCTTTTCCCTAGTCTGGCAGTCTGGCACCATCTTTTCCAAGCCAAGCCCTCTTCTCTTGTAATAGTGTATTCGTCATGCCTCAAATTTCCAAATTCCCAAAACACATGCCTGGTAGGGGCATGATGGGGATTGAAATGAAGTAAAACAATAATTTTCCTTCAATAACACCTTTACACAAATTTTTATTTGCAACAATTTTTGTGGATTTAAGTTAAACTGTTAACAGAGTTATGAATTCTTTCTGAAACTTTATGGAGACCAATTAGACCCCTTCTAGTATCATGTCAAAAGGTTTAGGAACAATTCAGCATACCAAACTCCTGCAATTGAATTTTAATTACAGATCAAAGTCAAAAACTGCTTTAGAAAATTTCACAACTACTACTCCCTGAAATATATGTTTTTGGTCAAAACCACGACTACAAAATCGGCCAACATGCATTTATTTATTTAAACACAAATAAAATTATGTCAGTCTTACACTTGATCCATCGATAATAAAATTGGATACATTAGTCAATCGCAACTTTAGTTACAACCAAAAACTTGGCATAAATACCTCTCATCTTGTCTCATAGTAGTAATAGAATTTTAACTAATTGTTGGAGATCTCCTAAAAATCATCCATATGTACAACTCAAAGATTTGCTAATCTTAACCTGCCTTTCATCACAAATACCCATTTGAAGTGTCTCAATGAGTGACACAGCATGAAGATGATAATTACATTTTTGTTTCAGGCTTAAACACCATCTCTTAATACCTGTAACCTGAAATGTTTTCAAATAAACATAGATATATAACGTATCCAGATTTCAGGAATTTTCAGTGAGTGGATTTGACCAAAACTTTTTGGAACAAATAACCTGGACAGCAACTCATATTTCTAGGCTCTTTAAACATAGCCTAGAAAATTAGAAAAGAATTCCAAGTCATAACTTTTTTAGGGTTCTTCGTTTGAACCATTGAGAACTTAAAAAAATGATAGCCTTATATGATTCTCCTTACTGAAATCTTTCACAAACCAAGTATCTTCTAACAAAAAATCAACACCCTCCTTATCCCTATACATTGAAGCACAAAATACACCTTAAGCATGTGAATTTCCTCTTTGTATAATTGTATCTTTGAACAGAGCACACCTTTGTTCTTTTCTTTAACCAATTGAATGTTACATTTTGGCCCCAAAATAAATTTCTTAAGTCCTTTTGTTTTTTCAGAGTTGTACTATTTTCTTTCTTTTCCCTTGGCGAGATTAACCACTTGAGGATATATATTTCATGCACCCGTATTGTTTGACTATTGAACAAATATCTGGGTTACAATGTTAAAATCGCATATAATCTTGATTAACAACACTTGGGATTAAAATGGAAACAGTAAACCTGGTATTTTTTGTAGCTTCCGTAAAAGATATTTTTCTTTTCCTTTTTAAAAAAAAAAATTCTGAGCTGCTCTTCGAGCTGGCAGCAAGTGCTTCTGAGCAGCTTTATCAACCTCATTGGTTCCAGTGAATCCCAGTTATATTAGAATATCATTAGCTTGTAGGCTATATCATGGTGTATGTTTAGGAGAATTAGTCATTTTGCCATATGAAGGATGCAATTAATAATCAATTTTTTCTTTAGGAGTCTAGTAGTTTCCATTTCCTCAACTCACCACTGCAGCATTTCAAATTTCTTATTGAAAGAAACTTATCTAGGAGGTGTCATACAATCTAGTTTTACACCAGTTGTAATTTGTAAGTCTTGAACTTGCACCCGATTTGTGCTTATGTATGTGTGTGTGGAATGCCACTTGAAATTAACGAGTTATTTGAATCACTGGTTTCAGGTAAAATATCTTGGAGAGGATGGAGAAGATGTTCCTATTGCTGGGGCTGTTGCGATATGCTCTCCTTGGGACCTATTGGTCAGTTTTATGAATTAAGAGAATGCGATGAATCATGTTTTATCTTTTAATTAAATAATTTTTTAGGCAATCGGACTCAGTAGCCATTAGGTGCACAAATGAGTTTACGAACATGAGTACTGATTTTACTTGTATCCTTGGGGCTATTTCTGTTGTGGCTTTTTCTTCTCTCTTTTATGTTTTAAATATATGTCTCATGTAGAAGATATTTTTATTAGAAAGAAGAGAAAATAACAAAAGGTTGGATTTTTCTGAGTAGTTCATTAATAAGCAAAAATACGAAGATGAACTGGTGAAAGGCATCCTTTGGTCACTACCAAAAGTAAAGCAAGTGAACCGCTCTTTCTCAATACAAGATTGCTAGAGAGCCTAAATTTCTGAGAGTTTTGGAATTCCTTCTGATCCAAATACACCAACGGGGCGGGTTAGGGGTTGGTATTTTTCAATTGTATATGGACGATCTCAATATTCTACTTGAGATTAGGGATGGCAACGAGGCGGGTTAGGGGCAGGTATTTTTAAAACCGTGCCCGACCCCCGCCCCGACCCACAAGTACAAAGACCCAGACCTGCTCCGCCCCGCCCCGCTCATATTAATAAAATTTAAAATTTTCAAATTTTGAATTTAAAATTATTTTTAAATTTTTTTTAGTTATATTTCTTACCAAATTTAAACACTCAAAGTTTAAGAATGTCCTTTTTTCAATGTATAATATGTACATAACACTAGTCGGGAGCGGGGCGGAACCTAAACCAGAACCCGCCCCAAACCTGACCGGATCTTAAAAATTTATGAGAAAATCGGGTTTTTCAGGGCGGGGCATCCTCGGGTTCGGTTCGGGTTTTGAGAAATTTCCATCCCGGCTTGAGATTATTTAAACTTGTGGGGGTTATCTATTGCACGTGTTGCTGGTAATGCCGTTTTCTTGAAGGTGCCACAGTCTTCTTGTTTTGTAAATATGTCGTAGTTTAATTGCTCCTTCAACGACTAATGGGTGCACGGTTTCATCAAAGCTGTTATGAAATTTTCTGACCATAAGTTTTGTACTGACATATAGTTTCCTTGATCTTTTTGCCTCACACCCCCAGATTGGCTCCAGGTTCATATGTCGCAGGATCGTACAAAAGTTCTATGACAGAGCTCTTACCATTGGTCTTCAAGGTTATGCACAATTGTATGTATACCCTACTTTCTTAACTAATGTTTTCATTTATGGAATTCATAGTGAAGATATATGGTTTCTACTTTCTTTATAATTGTTTCTTAAAAGTTTCGCTTCCTGAATCTGACGGAAGTCTGGATTCTCATTGCAGGCATCAACCTCGCTATACTCGACTTGCTGATTGGGAAGGCATTGTAAAGGTAGGGTTAACCCCCTTCCGCCCTCCGTCCGCATTTACATGCTTATATACTCAATTTGTACAAAAAAGCACGTTTCCTCGTGTTTATATGTTGTATGCTCACCACCAAACTTAAACATGCTGATCATTGCGAGCATTATTAGTCGCAGGAAGACTCAAATCTTTTTAGTAGAGATAAAGCTTAATTAGTCGCTAGATTTGACATGATCTGGACGGAATGATGAAGATTCTGCTGAGATGGAATGACACCAAACGTTGTATTTTTCTCTCTAAATATGTTTGGCCATTTCATGATCAGCCGTATTTGAAGCAATAAGAATGCAGCTTGATTTTCACTACCAAGACTCGTACCTATAACCAATTAACTAGCCGATGAATCTCACTAATTAATACTTCCTCATAATGTCACATGTATACTTTTTTGTTGCTCCATATTCTTACTGTGCAGCTGATCTTGACACCACATTTTGCTTCTTAGTCCTCCAAGACATGGGTTACCTTACCTTTAAAAGGAAGATGCAATCTAACCACTCTACGTATGAGAAACTCTCAACTCTTCTTTCAGTTTTTTGAACCCAATCATCTACATATATATATATTACCACATCCTCAACCTCCCTTGATATAAAAGCGATGACATGTACCTTTGATAAGACATGATCAGTGATGGACTTGTGCCATGCTGGATCTTTACTACGCAAAAACTGCTCTTGAGGACAGTGTAGAGAAGGATATCTCAATCAACAATGGAGCTGATAAAGCTGATAAGGACAAAAGACTAAAGGAGCAGCTACAACCTCAGAAGCCATATAACAACTTTCTAGAATCATACTAAAAGAACCATAAAACAACTACTTAGCACATAGAGGTCTTGGAAATCACACGCTGTACCAATATTCGTCGTAAATCCGTAAATGATCTAATTATGAAAGAAAATAGCAAAACGTTATACTATATTTATTGTGAATAAAGTAGAATACTCGTGAAGCACTAAAGAGAGGTTAAAGGATGAGATGACATAGTAAAAGCAGTAGCCTATCCACCACTGGCTTGACCATCTGCCTATATAGGCCTCGAAGAATAGATAATGAATTAAGATGGAAAAGACACGTTTATTACCTGTCATTATTTATGACACCACAATCAATGAACCACTACATGAGGATGATGCAATGCATGTAGTGGCCATAGTGGGTATTGGCTCTCCTCTTGGATTCAGTTGCAACAGATTTTTGTAATATCTGCCACCGTAGCTTATATGGAGGCTTTAGTGAATGCAGTTGTGCATGTAGTTGGTAGCAGCTCTCGCCTTAGGTCTTCTGTTCATATTTTTCTTGTTTCTTTTTTAGATTATGGAATCTTTTACAAATTTGGGGGTTCTCATTTTAGAATGTTGGGAGGAACCTCTTCTACTAACTGGCATTTGTGTGGGTACAAAACTAGTGTACATAGAGTGTGTAACCTGATTTTGATTATTTTTGTTTCTCTGATCTTCTTTAATCTCAAACACTTGAAACACTCCCTTGAAAATTCAGTGCCCTTAGCTGACTCTCTTTCTTTGGGTGCACTTTCATACCGACTCCAAAAATCCCTGGACGTCTCTTACTTCTCTAGGCATTTAAAATACCCTTGTGATCCAACATGGCAGAGTTACCTTTTCCCAAAAACTGTTTAGGTCATCTAATACTTATTATTTGAAGTTCCTGTTCACGAATCAATACACATCTAGTTCTCTACAGCATTAATACTCTTCATTTCAAGTTCTGAACAGACCATTCTTTCGATGGAAACTCTCTTAGTCTCACTTTCTTTTCTCAAAATCTCCACACATGGGTGTGAACACCTCTTTATACCAAAGCAATGATTGCATGGTACCAGTTGCTGTAATTTTTAGAAACCAAGTAATGAAAAAGTATTTTAAGAAAAAAAGAGAGGTTCATTTAGATAGATAGATAGAGAGAGAGAGAGAGAGAGAGAGAGAGAGAGAGAGAGAGAGAGAGAGAGAGAGAGAGAGAGAG
>JAOWAN010000043.1:7673329-7686663 GCA_028566635.1 Lobelia cardinalis
CGAAAACCTTACATACACTCTTGAACATCTTAGATTTTATCCGATTGAAGGAAATAATTCAATCTGATAGCGAATCTGATTCTCGACTTCTAAGATATCCAGACAATATTCACAAATTTTCCAACATAATATACACACTCTTTTGAACATGCATTACCTTGGAGTTAAGACGACCATCGACAATAAAGCATACAATTGATGAAAAAAAATTACTTTAACAAGGGTTTCATAACTTAAGTAATGAAGCTCATTAACTTTTAAGGGACAATATGTCATACAATTGATGGACAATATAAGCGAGTCAAAACATTCATTTAAAAAAAACAAGAGAATACTAAACTAAAAGTGAACAAAATAGAAGACCACGAATATTAATAAAATTGAAAATGATGTCAATGTTCATTTTTGTAGCATATTAATTGTAAATTTGTTATATATATATATATATATATATATATATATATATATTACATTCCACGATATCTCGCACGACGAAGAAAAATCTCCTTGAGAATGAGAACTTTTATGTTGTATCAAAAACTAAGGACACTTCACTAATAATTTAGCTGTCAAAATTAAATTCAAGCAAACAAAGAAATCAAAATTTTCTATTGCTAGAGCCTAATTAGGTAGAATAGTCCATTGAGTGGTTAAACCAATCAAAACTGGGGAAATTAAGGGTCAAATTAGAAATGCGATATATGATGATATTGAACTGTTTACTATTTGAATATGAGATGGTATGATTGATATGAGTTTATAAAATAAAAAACTAAATTGCCTTCATGATGTGAAAATTTTGAATGTAATATGAGGAGAAAGAATTTAATGCGAAAGATTTGAATGTGAGGAGAGAGAAGAGAGAATATGATGTGAAAAGTTTGAATTGATTTGTGAGAGTGTATGGGTAGGGGTAATAGATGGAAAGTGTTTGATATTTATTTGTGATGTTGGGTGATATTTTGAGTAAAGATACTGAAAATATATGAAATATGTTTGATGTTGGATATTCAAATGTTGTGATATATCTCACTCGTAATCTGAGCCTAAAATTCTGTATTTCATACGCAAAAAGAAATGAAAAATCGATTCAATTGATCAAATCCATCAAAACGAGTGTAATAAAAAAATGTAATCAAGCTTTTGAACTCGTTTCGGTTTGAAAATTACTCAAAATAGAGTTTTTATTTTGAGGCTCAATTTTATCACGTAATACATTAACCTATGTGAGTAGCTAAGAAACTTCGAAGAACAGTTATGTTTTTATCTTATATTATTAATTATTTATATATAATTAATAAGTTTTGTACTTAAATTTATCATTTTTGAAAACTTATAGTATCAATTTTTAATTATAAATGTCAAAAATATGAACATATTGGTTGCGTTTGGATGGGTGATTTTTTAATTTGGTTTTTAGGGTTTTGTAATGATTATAGTAAAAAGTAAGAGAAAGATAGAGAGAAAAAGTGTGGGACCAATGAAAGAGAAAAATCAGAAATCAGAAATCCTGGGTCAGGAGAACGCAACCATTATGCATTAGATAACTTGAAAATCTTCAACGTTTGAACAACTATTAAGGCCCAAAGTTAAAATTTAACTAACAATTGATATTTAATAAATTTCAGTAAAGTGAAATTTGATTGTGATTTTAAACAATTGAAAATACATAAAATTATGTAAAAACAAAATCCAAAAATATAAATATTGAACCAACCCCAATCGTTTACACAAATACAATCACCCCAAGGCAAAATGATCTTTTTGGTTCCTTACCTTTGGCCAAGTAAACGATTTAGTCCCTAATGTTCGTTAAAGACGATTTACCAAGGGCGCAGGGATCAAATCGCTCAGGTCAGGGACTAAATTAGGGACTAAATCGTAACGAAAAAGGTCATTTCGCCTCACCCCAACCGTTGGTCCATGTCCCTGTCCTCCATAGCTCTCTCTCTCTCTCTCTCTCGCCGCCTTGCTGCGAAGTAGAGTGTAAGTTGGGGTTTTAGCTAAAAGCTGCTAGGGTTCCAGGATTCTTTCCAGAAGAAGAAGGAAGAGTAGTAGAAGAAGAGGGTTTTAACAATGGCGAGCACTAAAGTCCAGAGGATTATGACCCAACCCATCGTATGTTCTCTACTTCTTTACTTCTACTTTTTGTTGATTCTTTTTCTTAAGTACTCACAGTTGCTTGTTCTCGCCCATTTAGCATTTTTAGGTTAAAATTTGCTTGGCTTGGGGGCGGCTGAGTGTTCTCGCCCAGGACTTTGATTATGAGAACTCTTTTAGGAAGCCATTGCTATCAGTTCCATCGATCCTCTACACTTTTATCTACCTCCCATAAAGATTTGCTGGTGAATTGTGAAGATTTTGATTCAGTGAACCAGGGAGATATATTTTCGTTGCTGAACTAATTTAAGGCTCCATACCCCATTCCCACTATAACTGGGAATCACTTCCCCGTTTTTTTTTTTCTTTTTTTGCATGGAATTTTTTCTTATCAATTTTATGGTGCGAACGGCTAGTTTGATTTAAAAATTACCCTCTCTCTCTCTCTCTCTCTCTCTCTCTTAAAGCATGAATTCTCAAGATCTCAAGAGTTGATCAAGTTCATAAGGCGCAATTGCAATAGGAAATTCAGATAAAACACGATCAAGTCCGGGAGAGTCTATGTGTTCATCAACTTAGTAATTTTACATGACAAGATCACATATCACAACAACCTACTTGATCGAGTTGCAAAGTACAACTGAGGAAGGCTTAGTCATGTCATGACATCATGAATTAACTTAGGTGTTTGTATTTCAGGGTAAAAACTATACAAATTTATGTTGTTCAGGTAATGAGGCATGGAATAGTTTGAGGCATATGAAGTCGTACAGCGTGCCCCATTACCCTCATCCTCAAATCGTAATGCCAAGTACCCTCTCCGTACCAAGCAAAAAAAAAGCAGATATAGACAGTTCAAGTCAAAATTGGCACTGGGACAACTTTTTTGTTCACTTTGTACCTTTGGTGCTGTCTGAACGGTGTAGGCCTAAAGTTGGACTTTTACATTGAGGGTCCATTTCCAAACCTACACATGCAATCTGGCTGGTATGTGGTCTGGAAATGCAATAGTTCAGTGGGGTGTTGAATCCAGGATTTTCTTATGGGGATTGGAATGAATGTTCAGTGGGCAAATCCAGGATTTTCTTATGAGGATAGGAATGTTTAGGGATTGCTCAGGGGAAGGCAGACTTGGCACTTATGTTTCATCTGATGGCAAAAGATTTTTTCTTATATGAACATGTTTTTGATGTATTTACATTCTTTCTATTTGATGTATTGTTTCTAATCTTTTTCCCCCCCTCGCTTTTGTTTGTGGATGCATGGTGAAACCAGAATCTCATTTTCAGATTCCTTCAAAGTGTAAGTTTTGTGTTTGCTGCTACTTATTTTCAGTTGGGTTAGGATGTAATATTTTAAATATTCAATTGTTCGCTGATTTCTGCCTGTGAATGCAATCAGAAAGCTCGGATACAAATTTGGCTGTTTGAACAGAAGGACTTGAGGATTGAAGGACGCATAATTGTATGGTTGCTATTTCCTGTACATCTACTTATGTTATTGATGTTCTCCATTTAATTTGTTGCTGTTCATTTATATTAGTTGTCCCTATGGATTGGAGAGAGAGAGAGAGAGAGAGAGAGAGAGAGAGAGAGAGAGAGAGAGAGAGAGAGAGAGAGAGAGAGAGTTTTAGCCTCATCTAGTCCTATTTTATGCTTCTTTTATATCACTTTCTAGCCAACTTATAGTCAAAACTTAATTGAGAAGAATCTTCATCTTTTAACTTCTCAAAAGTTGTGAAGTTGGGTGCAACTTCTGATAAGCTGTTTGATCTACCCCAAGGCTAATAGAGACTTGTACAACTTTCGGTACAAATATTTTATTTTCTTAAGGCGTGGCTTGTCTGGCCTTATGTTTCCTAGCGTATGAATTTTGACTACAATATTTCATACCAGTGTGGTAACTATACTCTTTCCATTTTTGTTTCTTTTTCATCCCTAATACACAATTTAAGTGTTTTATTATACTTTGCTGGGAGTAGAGGTGGGAACGAGTCAAGTATGGACGAACTCAAGTCGGACTTGGTGTAAAAGAAATTGAGTCGGGTTAGCGAGTCGAGCCGGTATTCCATTGTTACCTGCCGAACTCGACTGTTTCCTTTTTTTTGAGTCTCGTAGGCCACCGCGAGTTGCTCAGTTGCTGCAAAGTGCAAATTGAAGATGAAAGATCTGATGAGTATTGCTTAATTAAATTTTGGGATTTAAAACTTGATGCTTTCAAGTTTGTGGAGAATATACTACCACATATAGATGTGGAGAATATACTACCACATATAGATTCAAACCAAAAAGGTAACGTAAGAAGGTGGGTTGACTTCTCTCTCTCGTCTTCTCCCAAAAAGAAGCTCAGATGCCATTTTTCTCGGTTTTCTAAGCTTCTCTTTCGTCTTTATTCAATCTCTATAATGACCAACATTAGAAATCGAAATGAATAACGTGTTGACTCAACCACAACGCTGTTGCAATACAAACCATCTGAGATTGGGAGTTTACCTAACCATTTTTCGGGTGGAGCCAGATGGATTGAACTTAAGCAATCACGAGCCAGTCAAACGAACACGCCCGTGAATTTGTTGAACCGTTCGGCCTGGCTCAAGTGGTCAACCAATCCTGATGCTGCTGCCGGATTCAGCCCGTCAGTGATTTCGGTTCGAGTCAAGCTGCTATTTAACGGGTGGAGTCCGAGTCAGATCACGGGTAGTCCGGCAGTGAATACAGCTCTAGCTGGGAGGCACCACAACTGTCATATCAGCTCAATCACTCCAGTGAATATCAGATGTTCGCATAATCAAGACGTTCAAATATGAAATTTGCCTCTGAAACTGTAATATGAGCATCAATGCATGACTCATTTCCCTTGAGCATTTCACTCTTTCTTACCACATGAAAGAATGAGTACTGATGAGAGGCATAACTTTTAAATTCTTACTTATGCCTTTTTCTATTTCAAAATATTATTTTGCTCATATTGGGCCGGAGGTTATTTTCTGCTTCAAAATTACTATTCATCTCATACAAGGGAAATGGTGTTCTTGTTTTCTTTAGGGGTTTGATGAGTACATGAATCTGGTTCTTGATGAGGCTGAGGAAGTCAGTATAAAGAAGAAAAGCAGAAAGCAGCTGGGTTCGTAACAAATTATTATAATTTTGTCTTTTTCCCATTTTGGTGGCATCATTGGCAATATATTTCTCTTTATACCCTTTACTAATAGTTATATATGTGTTATTTAGTTCTCAAATGTTTTAATGTTTATATTTGGTCAGGTCGGATCCTGTTGAAAGGGGACAACATCACACTGATGATGAACACGTATGTGAATGCTCGTGACCTTTTCTCCCATACTCATGAAAGTTATCGTGTTCACCTTTGAAATTCTGTGATTGATATCTCTTTCCTTTCTTTTCAGGGGAAAGTAATGGTCACCAGTTAAAGTTTTTGTGGTAAAACTATATTGTCTCCTTCAACTAGTGCCTAAGGCAGATGTTATGAGATTTCAAGATGTTTCAGCTGGTAAAAGTGCATGTTAGGAACTGCATACGATTATGAAGCATAGACCCTTATGTTGATAAACTTTCTGGTATTATTCTTTGGATTGTCCTTGGATTTATGCATTCCATTTTAATACACCATTTTTCCCAGTAGAATTTTATCACCTGTATTCAACATATAAGCATTGGTGATCTCTGGTAAAGTAGTAGATGGAGGAGAGAAGTGAGAGAAGGTGATATGACTCATATGAGTATTGTTACTCTAACATAAACATTTGAATTACCTGTCACAAGTTGGCACATTGTAGGGTGCTTGATGACCTTGGTCGGTTGGTATAAGTGGAGTAGTAGATGGAGGAGAAAAGTAATTGATATTTGTCTAGCCTTTTATATGTCAATGTTACAAGTATTATCATGCTAGCATTACCTGTCATAGCTCAGCACGTTGTAGGGTGCTTGATGACCTTAGTAAGTAGATTTATTTGGAGTAATGGTTAGGCATAGGAAGGGAGAAGAAACAGAAGAAGATTTTCATGTGTGACATAATCACATGGGATGAATGCATTCGACATGAGGAGAGAAAGCTGAGTAACTTGAGAGGCTTGAGATAGGGAGACAAGAGTCCCTATTAGGACGATAAGAGTGCTATATGTGAATTGTGTGCCTATGGACATGCAGAGAAGAAGGCAATGTTTGTGTTTGTCTTTCGGTACATAGAAGCAAAGGTGATTTAATGTTGAGAGAAATGGATGGAATAGAGTAAGTAATTGGTAATTAGAGGAGGAAAACATTGAATGAATTTGGGTTTTGTCTGACGAGTGTGGGAGATTTAAATTGTAGAAGCAAGAGTTTAAAGGGATAGTTCGAAGATGAATTGGGTAGAGTGGATGAAAATAGTTTATATGTTGCAAGGTTTAACTGGTACTAGCAGTAGAGGCGTTTTAAGGTTGTGTTGTAGTAATGCACTTCATAACATGGGATCTGCATCGATTTGGGCAGAGCTCGGCACTACGCCTATATGTCCTAGTTATGCAAGCAGGAGATCTCGTGGATATTGTGTTTGGGAGGAATTTATGAGTTCTATCTTTTATCTATTTTCTTTTTTGTAAACCATATCCCCTCGTTTGAAAGTCAACACTCATCCCCCAACGAACCTTCATTTGACATCAGGAGGCTCACCACTCGGTTACCTTCCTTTTAATCTTCTCAGCCAAAAATCAATAGTTATCTCACATCGTCTTTAAGATCACTCAGTCATCTATACCTTTCACAAGAAGAGAGAATGATAGATATATAGATATATGGCGTTGAATTCAGAAAAAAAGTACTTGGAAAGAGAGGAGAAGCTGGTAGCTAAAAGAAAGACAGGGAGAGGAGAGCAGAGAAGAGGGAGTGATATGATAATAAAGATTGATTATGGACAGTTTATAAAGGAGAACCTACGGAATTGGGAGAATATCTGCTGAAATCTGTTCTCACTTTGAAGTAGGAACAAAGTTGACAAAATAGTGGATTACCTAGGATTCTCAGGCACTCATGAGCACATAGAATATCAAGTAGAAATGGGAGAATTAAGGGAATCTTAGTGATCTACGAAATCAGTTTTCAAGGTCAACAAATTTTTGTATTTTCCCACATAGATGTGTTGATTGTACATGACTTATGGTTTGTTTAGTATCGTTGGGTATCTAGAGGGTATCAGAAGTGGTGCAATTTGAAGTAGACAACCCCTTCCTCAATAATAGAGTGTGTCTTCTTCATGCATATTCTTCATATCTGCAGTTTGTTTAGTATCGTTGGGTGTCTATAGAGCATCAAACTGTGCAATTTGAAGTGGACAACCCCTTCCTCAATAGTCTGTCTTCTTCATGCATATTCTTCGTATCATTTCTGTACATGACTTGCGGTTAGTTTAGTATCGTTGGGTGTCTAGAGAGTATCGAACTTGTGCAATTTGAAGTGGACAACCCCTTCCTCAATAGTCTGTCTTCTTCACACATATTCTTCATATCATTTCTGCAGAGCGTCTACGTTAGAGCTCAGAAAACAGACCCTCCCAACAGAACATCAGAAACATAGAAATAGGTGCTTAACAAGTAGACGTGATAGTATTTCTTAGCGATATACTTGAAAAATGTTGGTACGTCATCACATCGAGAATACAAATAGGATATGCACTACATTTTCTTGGATACTACATCTTGATCGAAAACTCTGCAGCCTCAACTCCATGATATTTATTTTGTATACGTAATTCTCACTCATCTGTCACTGTTATTTGTATTTCGCCATTCCTAGTATTTTATGATTCTGATGAATAAGGAGCAAGAAATTGGATTAGGTCTGACATACAAAGAAATAAGAGAGTCAATAATGCCCAAGAAAAGAGAAAGTTGTTTGCTCCGTAGTTGCCTATATTCTGTAGTAGAAGGATGTGAACCTGTCTTTCTTTGCTTTGTTCATGTTGTTTGGCATCTTTAGGGATATACAAGTGTTTCAGTCTAATTTTTACCATAAAACTTCTTACAATTGCTTAATATTCTTTTTTGGTTCTTCACTAACCAATTTCCGTAAACAACTATGGATCAAATTAACTGGCCAAACACAAACCAAAAATTGCCATCTTATTGTCAAGTCCAAGCAGGCCTGTTGGAGGTCTTCGCAATCTACTATTTCATTCGCACTTGTGCATTGCAATACATAGTTCAGGTTTCGTTCTTAATTTCTTCGCTGACGCACTGAGCATATCGTCCTTGGTGTGCCAGCTGTATTGCTATGCATTAGTGATAACATTAAAGATGCTATCATCGTATGGCCAGTAGAGATTGCTAGGATACATTTGTAACTTGTAGCATACTTATTTTTGGGCAAAACCATCAATAAAACATACACTAGGTTAAAAGCTTTTCGAGAATAAAAGATTCGAAGGATGAAATGTTTTTAACTTATTCTGCTAAGAACCATGTATACAATGACTAGGATAAGCGGAGAAGTCTATGATAGAGGTGGACTAGGAAGACTATAGTCTGTAAGAACCAAAAACTTCGAAATGGAGTCAGTATACTTTGGGATCGTTAGTTTGTATTTCAATTTTGACATAGATTCCCTGGTATGTTTTTGCCTATCTTTGTGTCCGGTTCAAAGGGCATCTTTCAAATGTTTGTTTGTTTGTTTGTTTGTTTGTTTGTTTGTTTGTTTGTTTGTTTGTTTCTTTAATCCCAAGACTTCTGCAGGTAAGATGTTTGCTCTAATTAATGGGTGCATTTTGTGTTGCTGTTGTGTTCCAAGAGATGTTGCTCATTAGGGTTTTTGAGTAACGATTTTGTGTATGATATGATCCGGTGTGAGGCTTTTTTTCCCAGAGGGCCTCTCTTCGTTGTGTGCTCAACTCATTCCGTGAACGTATCTGGAGCCTTGGTTTCTATGGAGCCAGCTCGCTCGCTGTGGAGAGTAAGATCTAACGGTCACGATAGAACAAACGGAAAAAAGACGATTTTACCTGCCAGCATCAATGACCGTGGAATTTTAAATGATGCCTACGTGGCGAGCATCGAGTGGCTGATTTCATGGCTACACGGAAACCAAGGCTCCGTGAGTACCGGATCCATACGAGAACCATCAAAAAACGTTAAATTCAAGAATGGAAAATAGTTAATTTCGCAGCTAGAAGTTTCTATCCCCAAACAACTCCATTGTTTTATTTTTCTGTAGTTTATGCCGCCAACAGCATATAAATGTGTGCTGTTGATGGGATACCGGAAATTATATGGAGCATCTAAGTGCTCCTAGCAAGGAGCACTTGAGACACAATATTCATTTTAATACGTTATTTTTTCATTTTTTATAATTAAATATTCATTTTATTATTTTTATTGTTATTGTTAATTTTCTGTAACAACGGTAAAAATGAACATTTAATTTTAGAAAATGAACAAACAATATTATAAAATGAATATTTTGTCTCAGGTGCTCCTTACTGAGAGCACTAGGTGCTCCATATACCAGCTGAATGTGATACTCTTTTTTCCCTCAACCCGGGGGCGGGGCGGGGCGGACGAAGACGAAAGATGCCGTCTGTATGATCCTTGTAACGTCCGTAGCCATTTAAATGTTGGGAGTGCTCCAAACCATATGCCCGAACCCAACAACTGAGCGGCTAAAATAACTTTAAATTGCAATTAAAGAAATTACACTCGACAAATATTCTACTAGGAATATTGAAGAAGAATTATTTCACTATAAACAAACAAATATAAAGGTAAATTATTCAACTTTAATTAATTTAATTTGAAAAAAATTAATTGTTATACGGTTTGGTTCGATTTTATTCAGTTGATTTGAATCTATGAGCCATCAATTTATTCATTGATCCATCAAAATTAATTTGATAAATCAATATGGTTTGCAGAATATTAAGATTTTTAGCCAAATAAGTCCTTATAGATAGATATGTGCATATTATTTTTCCATCGTATAAATTGTATCGCATGAATTCAAGAGAATAATAAATAAATTTAAAAATATATATATGTATATATATAGCAGCAATCAAGCAAAACACTAAATGGGAAAATATATAAGTTTAATGATACTGGCCAACATCGGAAACAATGGGCGCTAGAAAGATTAACCTCCTTCAGTTGGATTATCTTGTGGTGTACATCAGATGAGGGCTTGCAGAATCCTCTTCATTTTGAGATTTACAAGAACGAAAACTCCCATGTACACCCTACAACTTCCTGCTAATATGTTCAAAGAACCAGTACGTAGTACGACTAAAGAGTAGAGTAGATCCCCGGAGAACACGAGGACATGAAGGCATCTAACAACTTCTAATTAGAGGTAAGAGGAATATTTGTATCGTAGCCGTTTGTGTTTTAGATGCCCTAGGTTTTTTTCTTGCTCTTCTTCGGCCATTGCAAATGGCATCTCTATGATACAAGTACTCTCCATCGGACTACCCGAAGATGCCAAATAAACCGAAGCACGCTTGACAGAAACTTTATGTTAGGCAGAGACTCGGGATTTTTTTTAGGTGACAATTGTGACTAATATTGACCTTGAAGTAGCCTAGCGTTGATTTTGTAGATTTCAAGGGTTTCCCTTATTCCATATCCTTTAATGTTTTCTAGGGTATGTGCATGCCAAAGTCTAGGCATCTCAAAACATATATGATCAAACTCAAATGTGACGAGCAACAAATGATGAGCAGAGTGAGCTGAGAGTTAGTTGCTGCTATTTTCTATTGTAGTCCTCTGAAGAGGCAAGTTGGGGAAGCTTTATATGATATGCCTTTAAAACTGAAATGAGGTAACTATGCTTTTAGCATATTCCCAAATGAAGGAAGTAATGTTAAGATAGGAGCACAAATGATAAGGAAGAGGGATCACCGAAGAAATTTCTCGTCTGCCTTAGTATTATGTACTCTCTCCGTATCATTTTAAGTGTCCAACATGTCGTGAGGGAAAAATGTCGTTTTTAGAATACTTTAAAGTGCAACGGAGGGATTATAGTTTAGCACATTGTATTTAAAGCCAAGTTCAGCAAAACTAACATCATCTCCACACACAAGAAACCTTAAAATAAACAGATTAATTTCTAATACGAGAAAAAGAAATATATATATATATATATATATAGATATATCTACTTCTAATTGTTGGTTGTGACTCGAAGAGCTTCCGGTGCATATAACGCTACCCGGATGTAACCATTTACCGGTGAGATCAGAAGGGTTCCTATATTGTCTACGACAAATGATTCTTAAGCCTCCTTTCGATGAGTTTTATATCCGAATTAATGGTTGATATATTTATTTTCATTTTCCCTATTGCGAACTCATCATAACGATTTTCGTCATGAAATCCAAGCAGATATAGCTGCTGACTTATATCTTACACAAGAAAGTCAAGGCTGGAAAGGGATATACAGAACGGGACGGCAAACAGGCAAAGCATATATGACTTTTGTTAAGTGAGTAGTTTTGTTTATACATTCCCCTTGTATATTTTTTAGTTCTTATTGTCCAATTCAAATGGCATCTTCCATTCCTATAGCTCTCGAAATACCCCAAATAAAACCTTTGAAAAACAATATTCTTCTTGATTTTCTGTTTTTTTTTTTGTTTTTTTTTGTTTCTTGTATCTTGTTTCTGGTTCGGTCGAAGAAATCGAAAAGTAGACTACACTTGATGCCAGTTCAAAATACACCCCAAGGCTGGCTCAACAATCACCAAATATCTAGTTGGTTTTCCTCTTTTGCCTTTTAGCTCTTTTCGAAGGTACCGACACATTTTAGACCAAAATTCTTGTGGATTCTCAAGATCCCTTCGCCCTCCTGAATGAATGGTAGCTATGTTAATAAGTGCAAAAAGTAAGAGAACGCGATCACCCTGCAAGATGATGGTTTTTTGTGCTCATACGTACTATCTGCTAACACACTCTGCATTTTGTCTATACGAGACTTTTGTCGTTCAATGTTAGATTTTGAAGCCATCGATTCTTATTTCAAGAAATATCATTGCAGATCGAAAGATACTTGTTCCATGTGTAGTTACTGTAACATTAACTAGTAAGTTTGAATTAAAGCTCAGTAATGTTGTTTGTAAAGGATAAAAAACTTGGACGTTGAGATTTGTTGCTATGATTTTGATGTCTAGCTAGCCTCGTTCCTTTGTGTATCCTAGATCAAATCAATTCTTTCGGAAAGAAAACTTCAAAGGGGACCAATATACCGATCTCTACTGATCAGTTTTCTTCTGATTCAGTAACACTTGATGGATGGATCTTCGAGATATATACAACTTAATGGTTGCAGCCTTTTGTTAGCTATATCTCTCACTCGTCGGGACATACCGGGACCCATGGGGAGCATCCGAAAGCCCAACTTGTGGATTAACTCGTTCGATCACTAGGAGCCAGGTGACGGACACATCTAGTGTGTAGGATTTTGATCTAGCTAGTACAGATTCATGCATGATGAGTAGAAGTCTTTGACAAAATGTTAGTTATATTAGTCAGCGTCAGACTTGTATGGTCCATGTCAAAGTGGTGATTCCTTCTCTTAAGATCCCTCTGGTTTTCGCCGACGATCAGCATCTATTAGGGTGGTAGACGACGAGATACGATATATACTCTTTTTTTGTTTTTTTGTTTTTTTTTGTGTGTGTGGGCCAACCAGAGCTGCCATGGAAGAGTACGCCGTCCAATTGGGTATCCATGTAAGTAATTTATAATATTCGAAATCCCCGTATCTCCAGTAATCGAGTAATGTACGATGATGTCTGAAACGCCCAGTGAAACCAAAATGCATTTTGCTGTCCCAAAGTGTCCCCAACATGGTTATTCCCGTACCTCCCGCATGATATATATATATATATATATATATATATATAAGAAAGTGATCAAGTATAAATTACAAATATCATACAAACATGCGAACCTATTTTATCTTAATGCTTCTTTGTTGCACTACTAGAAAAGAGATGCATAGCGACTGACTGACACGGAGAATAGCGACTGACTCAGTCGCTAAACATCAGTCGCCAATGCCTAGTCCCTGATAGCGACCGCAGTCGTCAATAGCGACTGACTTGTCAGTCGCTAAATGATTTTTTAAATTACATAAATTCAATTATTTAATTATTAATATTTTATTTTATTAAATATTGATTATAATTACATATTTAATTAAATTTGATTATTAATTAATAATATTAAAATATAATTTATTACTAATTATTAATAT
>JAOWAN010000043.1:7686763-7717461 GCA_028566635.1 Lobelia cardinalis
ACCAGACTTTCGGAGGACTTCACCAGAAGGCTTCCACCAGACTTTCGGAGGACTTCACCAGAAGACTCCCAGAAGACCTCCCAGAAGACTTCAATCAGATGACTTCAATAACTTGTCTGTTGCAGACAAATATTTAACGACATTGTTTGTCATCCTTGGCACCTTCATAATTTGGGCTGCACCATGATGACGGGCTGCACCATGATGACAAACCTCCTCTCCACCAAGTTCTCTGTTATTCTCAATAAGTCTGCAACGATAAACACTTTGTTGAGGAGTGAAGTGGTTAGGCTTTAGATTCTCATGCCTTCATTTCTTGCTTGCGTCGCTTTCAAAATGGCATCTTCGGATCAGGGGCAGAGCAGAAAAATTTTGAGGTGGGGGCGATTCTCTACGGAGGTTCATGGGCAGATGCGTCAAAAAAGTTCGATTCAAATAACTCGAAGTGTAGATCAAAGATGAAAATACGAAAAAGAAATTTACATTCATTTTATAATGACTATGAGAATTTGGAAACAAAACGACTACGTTTTGTTTTGAAAATTCAATGTTTGTGTTCAAATTTTCAAAAAAATAATAATAAACAAACTAAATTGGTTTGGTCGGAATAGATAAGGCGAAAAACCTCCATGATTTCCGACGATCACTACTAATAATGATTAAATTTCACCACGGTTGAACGGTCGAGCCTGCTCGTCCCCACGTAGCTCCACTCTTGCTTCGGATGCTCTTGAACATCCTGAAAATACGAAATTTAAGTTAAATACTTTTCAATTGATAGGAAAAACTTGTGGTATATATATGATCGAAAAAAAAACAACAAACAAATAAAGAACACTAATTAACACATTAATTTTGTCAAGAATTGACTACCTCTGGAGTACTGCCAAGCCAAGAATTTTACCGATGAACCACAACGATGCACTACAAGAGAATACATGGTTATTTCTACTGAAACATTGACGAATATTCTAGTAATTAAGACATTAGCATAAAGAATATTTTGGTGAAAAAATCTAGAAATGCCTTGAGCTTGAACACTGTTTTGTGTAAATCACAAAGATTCCCTAAGTTTTCCCTCCTCTTTTTCTGTTTGGAATTCTATGTTGAATGCATGAAGACTGTACAATCCTCTGTCTTGTCGACCTTCTGTAGACAATGTACCGACAGAATTTCATGCGGAGGTTTTTGTAGATTCCATTTTTTCCCTATAAAATCCCTCAGTTATGAGTATATTTTACTATCTCTCTCAAACTCGATCCCTCCCTTAATTCTAATTACTCTTTTATTTGTGTTACTTTCTGCAAACAACGACTCCATCTTCCTTTGTCTCTCATCGCTCGATTTGAGATGGAGGGTATAGATGCAGATGAGCTTCTGAACCTGAGACTGGCCATTGTTATTGATTCTAGTCGAGAAAGAGTGCTGAAAAGGAAACTAAGGGACGTTATTATGCCTTCGAGCTCAATTAATGAAGGCTGTGAAGGGAAAATGCTTAGCCTGTTTCAAATGAGGGAACAGATGTTAAAGGAAGATCAGCACAGGAGAAATGAGGTGATATTCGAAGATGGAAATGGGCTTCAATTGATCCATCTGTTGCTCGTAGCTGCCACGTCTCTTGATGCAAACAAGCTTGACTCAGCTGTGGAGAATCTAAGAGAATTGTACCAAAATGTGTCCCTTACAGGGGACTCGGTTCATAGAGTGGCCGCTTACTTTGCTGATGGGCTGGTCGCCAGACTCCTCACACGTAAATCACCTTTTTATGAAATGATAATGAAGGAACCGACTCCTGAAGAAGAGTTTTGGGCATTCACAGAACTCTATAAGGTGTCTCCCTATTACCAATTCGCTCATTTCACTGCGAATCAAGCTATCTTTGAGGTCTTTGAGAAGGAAGAAGAATTTAACAACAGGGCACTGCATGTCGTTGATCTTGACGTTTCTTACGGTTTCCAGTGGCCTTCTCTAATGCAGTCTCTTTCAGAGAAGGCGACTTGTGGTAATCGAGTATCTCTTCGGATTACAGGGTTTGGGAAAAGCTTGGAAGAACTTCAAGAGACAGAAACAAGGCTCATGTGCTTTGCAAAAAGCTTTCGCAACTTAAACTTTGAGTTCCAAGGGTTGTTAAGAGGCTCTAAACTTAAGAACCTAAGGAAACGAAAGAATGAAACACTTGCGGTTAATCTAGTGTTCTACTTAAACACTTTGTGCAGCTTTACACACATCTCCGAGATGTTGAAATCCCTGCGTTCACTAGATCCATCCGTTGTTGTCTTGGTGGAGCAAGAAGGTGGCCGAAGTCCAAGAAGCTTCCTCTCGAGATTTATGGAGTTCTTGCACTACTTTGCAGCCATGTTTGATTCGTTGGACGACTTCCTCCCACTCGACAGTGTTGAGAGGTTGATGATCGAGAAGAACCATCTAGGCAAAGAGATCAAACAGCTGTTGAACTACGACGAGAACGAGGCGAACTGTCCAAAATATGAGAGGATGGAGACGTGGAAGGGAAGAATGGAGAGCCACGGATTCTCGGAAGCTAAACTGAGTTCATGGTCACTATTGCAGGCAAAGCTGCTTCTGAAGATCAAGAGCCATCATTCATGTAGTCCGAACCAGTTTGGACTGGAGAGCGGCGGATTCAGCGTCTTTGAGAGAGATGATGATCACACGTCGATTTCTCTAGCTTGGCAAGATAAAAGTCTGGTAACAGCTTCGGCATGGCATTGCATCTGACTAATAGTATCTCCATCGGGCGTATAAATTTCTTGTGTACGTAAATACTTGAACCAGTTTTTTTTTTCTTTTTTTTTTTTAAATATACGAGTGAGTGTGTGTATGTATGTGTTGAGATTGCGCAGTTTTCATTTTTATGAAAATCTCTATTTAAATGTGCTGAAATTAATCTTGCAAAAGGGAAACGCCATGAGATCGCCATAAATGATACTCTTTTCCCGCCAAAACGAGGACATGGTTCATAAATTATGTTATGTGCATAATTTATAACTTTTATATGCATTGTGAGCACTCATTACTAGGAGTGTCTAGGCACTCCATATAAAAATTGGGTGTAACACAACTTATAGCACGGCTATTATTTTTGTTGTATATATTAAATAGAGTTAAAAAACGAATACAGAGAACATATGTATACACACAGCATAACTTGAGGTAAAACGGCAACCATGTATTGTCCTCGACTCCTAGATGAAATCAACACACCCTTAGTAGCTCAAATGAGAACCTAAATATAAGTAAGAACTGTAGGAACCACTGTTAATCATCGATCTCATAAACACAGTAAAAATTTTCGATACTGTATCGATAATTTATCGAACACGGTAGTAATTTCATTACTATATCGACGGTTCGTACGATATTTAGGTTTTTAGTAGAACGCGCCACTATTTATATATATAATATGTATGAATTTATTCGGCTAAAAATCTATTTAAGAAAAAAAAATTACATTGATTTATTAATTTAATAGATCATAGTTAAATATTAATTATGATCCATCAAAAATCAACTATAATTATTAATATTAATGAACCAGTGTGATCCACAGTGCTAGCAACCTCAGCATCTTTGTTCCAAGACGTCCCTTCTATATTGCCCCATATGAAGCGCCTAGGTGTTCCTAGCAAGAAACACTTGAGATAAAATGTTAATTTTATTACGTTGTTTGTTTATTTTTTAAAACTAAATGTTCATTTTTATCGTTGTTATTGAAAATCAATAATAATAGTAAGAACAATAAAATGAACATTTAGTTATAAAAAATGAATAAATAACGTAATAAAATAAATATTTTGGCCTAGGCGCTCCATGCTAGGAGCAACTAGGCGCTCCATATAATTTCTATCAACATCTTATTTATTCTGTTCTAGGTTTCATGAAATTCAAAATTTTCAAACGGAAATTTATATGTGGGAGAGCATATACTCCAGCTCACTCACTCCACTCGATCCTCTTTTGGTTCCGTACGCCTCTCATTTTTAGTTATATTTCCAACACTTTTTCTTTACTTATTATATACTATTAATAAGCTGAAAGCATGCAACACAAACACAAATACCCTACAACATGCCAAGAAATATACAGACAAAAAAGCTTAGAGAATTAACATTACTTCCCAGAACAAAGGAAAACATAAATACCAGATAGAACCCTATGTATACATATACATAAATATATATATATATATATATGATAGCTAGCTAGCTAGCGATTCGAACAATGACGACCCCATGTTGAACTCAAACATTGTCGCGCAATATGTAGGCAAAACCCTATGATGAAATGTCACCCCGTTGATACAAGGAAATCCCCAAAAATTAAAGCTTGCATTTAGCGACATTTTCAAGTACAACGTGCCTCATCCAATATATACTCTTCTGTCCAAAAAAAAAATTTAGGTACATTTTAGAGTACGTAGTCGTAGAGTGGTACGTACAAGTATATCATTAAAGTTTCGTTACTAAAATATATGTGAAATTGTATAAGGCATAGCAAATGTATATGTAGGGGCGAAATCAAAATTGTTATGAGGAGGAAGAAAATTTACAGAGGGATTCGGAGGCGGAGTTGGACAATTAATCCAAACGGGTGGGTCAGATCCACATAAATTATAAATAAGGGGGAAAATCATAATAATTTATACACAATTTAAGATTAGGCATAAAAATTACATTTTAAAATCACAAAAAAAATTCATTTAACTTTAAAAATATTTTTATTGGACATCAAAACAATATAACTTCGATCAAATAAAAGCCACAAATTAAAATCAGAAATTATGGCACAAGATAACCACTATTGACAAATTGACCAAAATTAGAAATTGGAGCACAAGATAGCCACGAATGACAAAAATCAAAAATTAGGAAACAAGAAACTAGTACAAATTGAAGATAAAACTTAAAAAACACAAACAAAAAAGTTATAATTGACAAATTTGCTGAAAATTCTAACTCGTCAAATTAAAATCGAGTTGAGTCGAGTCGAGTCTTGCGAGTTGAGTCGAGTCGAGTCGAGTCAAACTTATAAAATATGATGAACTTGAAAATACTGTTTGACTTTACTTATAAAAACAGTATGAATCGAATCGAGTCAAACTTATAAAATATGATGAACTTGAAAATATTGTTTTACTTAACTCACAAAAACAGTATGAATCGAGTCGAGTCAAATTTAAATAGATAGAATCGAATCAAATGCACGAATGACACCGACTCGTTTATAGTTATATATGTGCCTATAAATTACCTACCATTAACAAATACTCCTATGTAAGTTAAAGATTAATGTGAAAGAGCCAAATGTCAACAGAGTATTTCCTCGTTTAAGGAAACATGAGTTGACATTTCCGCCGATTATACACATAAAACTGTCAATTAGCCAAAGCGTAAGTAGGGATAATGTTGAAGATAGATGGGATGGATGGGGATGATGCTGTTTTCATCTCATCAGCTTTCCTTTCTTGAATTTCCACTGTTAATTACAAAGAAATGAAATTTGATAAATCTTGACACCTTCCCTTGTTTTTTACGTGCCTTTTTAATTTTTTTTCCTTTCTAATTTTCGCATGATTGATTCTTTCAAACTCCAATCCCAATGAGAAATACTAGCCCTTCACCGGCTCACCTTTTGTTTTCGATTGAAATAAATAGAGAATAGTTCATCGAGCAAGTAAAAAAATAAAATGTAACACTTGTCAAGCACGAGTATTGCATTAAAGTCTCATTCATATAAGCACGAAGAGATTCTTATTTCACGTGATCAATTTTCAATGGATAATTCTGTATATTCATTGAATCATCGATGCTCTGAAAAAAATGATGGATCCGTTTGGCACGTCCGGCCTTTTAACATTTGAAAAATGAAATGGGGATATAATAATTAATTTGTTTGTTAAAGGGGGCAAATTAAAATATTGTAGGTACCCCATACAACGTACCATTCATGGTACAAATAATTAAAGATAAAAAGTGTTTTAACGCGTGAAATCATGTTTTATAGTTTAATTAATCAAATAAAGACAAAACCATACTACACTAATTAATTAATGTAATTGAGCTGTGTTTGTTTGGATGGATGGCCATCTAGAAGCAATGTCGTCTTTGTTGTTGAGGAGGACGGTAGCGCCTTAGATCCATTCCTAATAAGTTTTGTCCATCGCAACTTTTGATCCCCTCTCATTCCCCCCCCCCCCCACCCCCCCACCCCCCACACCCACACACTACACACTACACACACTACCACACCTACATTACATCTACCCTAAACATAGCATACCCTTCCTCCAAAATTATACTAACAGGAATCGATCAAGTAATAAGCTATTTAAATTTGATTGAGGAAGATTTTGAATTCGAGTCAATTTGTATATTGAAAATCTACTGATAAGTTCATCCACCAATACTAGGTGTACGATTCGAAACGAACTAAATTAGTACAGATAAAGTCATTGATATCATTGAGCAATCAAAAAAAAAAAATATATATATATATATATAGAGAGAGAGAGAGAGAGAGAGATCTATTCCATTGAAAACCAAATAATTTTTAAGAACCTAGGAACTCCTAACAACCATTCTGTTTTAGAAAATTAAACGATCGAGATGAGACACTTACTTAAGTCCTTGCGGTGGCATTTTTGTAATTACTTAAAAATCTAATACCCCCACTTTCTCTCATAACTTACCCTGTTTAGATTCTTTTCTCTCACTCCTTCCGCCTCCTCCTTCGTTTCTCTCATTCCTTCCGCCGCCTCCTTCGTTTCTCTCCCCTCATCGTCGCCAAAATTACGTTCTTCTTCTCCGATGATTTTGTCAACCGCGAGTTCCTGCATATCGCCGTCGATCTCTTCTGACACCGATTGCTATTTATTTTGCCTTCTGTATTACTATATATATATATATATATTTTTTTTTTTGCTTTGGATCGAATCCAATGGAAGTTGGTACAACTCCGGCAGTTAATCCTCCTCTTTATTGGTAAAACTCTCCCATCTCCTCCAATTAATTCCGCCGCCGATTAATTTCGCCGAGGATTAGTTATATTTTGCTCTCCTCCATCGCTGCATCATTCTCCGGCGATTACTACACTAATAAGTTAACGAATCACTATTGTTTTGTTTTGACTTCCATTCTCATCCTCGTTCTCCTCTACGTTGATTTTTTCGGTGATCACCGTATTTTTATGAATCAATTCAGTGAAATCTCTGATTCGTCAATTGATAACACTGATCCATCAAACGATGATATTGATCCACCAAAAAATTAAATTTTAACAGTAATAGAGAAACACAATATTGATCTATAAATTTTAACACTGATTCATCAAAACTAACTCCGATGCATCAAACGATAATATTGATCCACTAAAAAATCAAATTTTAAAAGTAATAGAGAAACACAAATATTGATCCATCATATTTTAACACCGATTCATTAAAATTAACTTTGATCCATCAAATTTTAACACTGATTCATCAAATTAACTCTGATCTATCAAATTTTAACACCGATTCATTAAAATTAACTCCACTCCATCAAATTTAACACTGGTTCATCAAATTTATTACTGATTCATCAATTTTAACATTGATTCATCAAAATTTAATACTGATAAAGTAAATTTTTTATTGATCCATCAAATTTTTTACTGATCCATCAATTTTTTATCGTAAATTGACAAAAATGCCCTTTTTCAAACCAAATATTACAAAAATGTCACTGCATTTTGAATAACAAATTTTTACCCTATTTAATTTCAGACGTTAATTTTTATAGATTTAACGGTCAAGATTAGTTCCTAAATTCCTTAATTATTTATAGTTCTCATTTGATTAGCTTCCTATATATATATATATATATATATATATATATACTCTAAATAATACTGAACATCATAAATACATGTGTTGAAAATTGAAATTAATATTGACCTTATATGAACTTTAATTTATCATCTATTGTAAAATTGTATTTTCTTACTAAAGCGCCGACGTGATGAGAACCTAATCGAATCAAATGATTGAGAACTTTAACCAACCAAACAATAAAAAAAAAAATGAATCGGAATTAAAAAATCTAAGGCTACGAGTCTATTATCCCGACCTTGAACACTAGTTTTGGAGACCATCAAATTAGATGCCTTTCTTATCTTTCATTCTCATTCATTTTGCATTTTGTACGTAATCTCTCTCTCTCTCTCTCTCTCTCTCTCTCTCTCTCTCTCTCTCTCTCTCTCTCTCTCTCTCTCTCTCTCTCTCCTCCTCTTTTGGCCTTATTAGCAAGAATTGACTCGAGAATTTTCACGGATTATTCCCGTTCTACGTACATTTTTCCTTTAAATATCAAGCCCAAGGCAACCTTAGTTCCTCCCCCTCTCCCTTCCCCGGAATCTTTCTCCCCTACTTACTTAAGATTTCTCTCCCAACATTCTCTCTCTCTCTCTCTCTCTCTCTCTCTCTCTCTCTCTCTCTCTCTCTCTCTCTCCCCCTTTTCGTCTTCCGATGGAAGAAGCAGATGAACTAGAGGAGTTCTTGAGCTTGAGGCTCTCGGTTGTTAGGGATTCTCGTTGCGATAGGAAGATCATGAAGAGAAAAAGAAAAGAAGCTATGATCAACCCTTTGATTATAAGGTCAAATATTGATGAAGAAGAAGATTGTGAAGGAAAGATATTCAGTCTCCTTCAAATGAGGGAACAAATGTTAAAACTAGAGCACCCCAAGTGTAAAAAAATCGCTCTCGACGAAGAAGGGAAGGGTCTTCGCTTGATCCATCAGTTGCTCGTCTCAGCAACCTCCATCGATGAGAACAAACTCGATTCTGCCATCGAAAGCCTACAAGATTTGTACCAAAACATCTCTCTAGATGGAGATTCGGTCCAAAGGGTTGCTGCCTATTTCGCAGACGGCTTGGTTGCTCGACTACTTACCAAGAAATCGCCATTCTATGACATGATAATCAAGGAACCGAGCCACGAGGAAGAGTTCTTAGCTTTTACGGAGCTCTACAAAGTTTCTCCTTATTATCAATTCGCTCATTTCACCGCCAATCAAGCCATTATCGAGGCCTTTGAGAAAGAGGAAGACAGAAACAATAGATCGTTGCATGTTGTCGATTTTGATGTCTCGTATGGATTCCAATGGCCTTCTCTTATCCAATCTCTTTCCGAGAAGGGTATCAATAACGGAAACCATATTTCTCTGCGAATCACGGGCTTCGGAAGAAGCCTAGAAGAGCTTCAGGAAACCGAGACAAGACTAGTGAGCTTCGCGAAAGGGTTTCAGAACATTTCTTTCGAGTTCAAGGGGATGTTGCGAGGCTCTGAATTGCTCGTAAACCTAAAGAAGAAAAAGAACGAAACCATCGCAGCAAATCTAGTGTTTCACTTAAATACTTTAAGTAGTTCTTCAAAGATCTCGGACACACTAAAATCTGTACATTTGCTTAACCCCTCCATTGTAATATTGGTAGAACAAGAAGGTAGCCGTAGCCCTAGAAGCTTCTTATCGAGATTCATGGAGTGCTTGCACTATTTTGCAGCCATGTTTGATTCCCTCGAGGATTGCCTCCCACTCGACAGTCCCGAGAGGCTGAAAATCGAGAAGAACCATCTAGGCAAAGAAATAAAAAGGTCTATGAACTACGATAGCGAGGAAGTGCATTGCCCGAAATACGAGAGGATGGAGACATGGAAGGGAAGAATGGAGAATCATGGATTCTCAGGGCTCAAACTCAGTTCCAAGTCTGTAATACAAGCAAAACTACTGCTCAAAATCAGGAGCCATTATTGTTCCATCCAATCTGATGGAGATAATGGTGGATTCAGAGTTCTGGAAAGAGATGATGGCACAAGTATTTCCCTTGGGTGGCAAGATAGGTGTCTAGTAACAGCCTCAACATGGCATTGTTTATGAACATTAGTCTTATTATTCTAACTCATTCATTATAGTAATTTTATGGGCTTTATTTTTTGGAGAACTATTCCAACAATAATTATAGTACTCCACATTAGCACATCTAAATACAGAAACATCCATTAATATAACTAAGTGTTAATTAAACTGGATTATTGATAGTGTCTACATGTATACATTTAATTAATTTCTTATTCCTTTTTATTTATATACTACACATTTTGATTATTACGCTTATTAGCTATATAGGTAGTTGAGATCGGCTAAAAATCGTAAATATTTTGCTAACTTGTAAATCAGTGTAGACCACGAAATTTTGTGGTTCACAAATTTCATATTTTATCGTTGACTTTTGTTGATTATTTTCATGATTTGTAGTTATAAAATTTTATAATTCACATTTATAAATTTTATATATAATATATTTTATGGTTTATACTAGTTATAAATTTAACTGTTCACAGTTATATCAAGTTCATAGTTCACAGTTATAAATTTCATAATTCACATATATTATTATTCACTGTTAAAATTCATGGTTCATAGTTATATCAATTTCATGGTTCACATGCAGTTTGTCAATTATAGTTCACAGTTTTATTAATTTTCATGGTTCACCGTTCTAATTTTGATGGTCCACTGTGATATGCATGTTCGCAAATCAGGAGTGATTCACACTTGCAGTCGATCACTTAACTATTTGCAAATTTACGAACCAGTTTGAACCATGAAATTTATAATTGTGAACCGTGACATATGTGAACCATAAAATTTATAATTGTGAACCATGAAATTTATAATTGTGAACCGTGAAATATGTGAACCATGAAATTTATAACTGTGAACTATAAAATTTATAATTATGAACCATAAATTTTATTTATGAAATTATGAAATACGTGAACCATGAATAGTTAACTGAAAATTATGAAATTTGTGAACCACCAAAATCCGCAAGTTCACATTGGTTCACAAGTTCACAAATAATTAGGGTTTGCAGCCGATCAGCTTCAACATAGAAAGCTGATCAAATGAGAACCACAATCTATTTATAACTATTTCTATAAAGGGAATAACTAATATCTCCACTAATTATAAGAGGTTAAAAATGTCCCCATATTTATTTTTTCAAAATATCCTCACTTTTTATAATATTTCTTACAAAAATCTACCATAAATGTAAAGTAAAAGTTTGTTTTATAATGTTTAAGAAAGAATTATTTAATTAAAAACCAACAAATATAAAGATAGATCATTCATTTATATCTAATATAATTATGTTACATGGTTTGCTTCGATTTGATATGATTTAAATGTATAAAATCACAAGTCGAATCGAACCATACGATTTTAAAAATTCACAAAACGTAATTAAAATGCATCTTAACAAAATCAAGGGATACTTAAGTGCTGAAAAATGATAATAACATCACATTGCTGCAACAAACCAGAATTCAGGACCAAATTGATATATTAGTACTGAAAGGAAAGAAAATGAAAATCTCCATTTTCTTAATGTACGTGTCATCATGCTATTGGATACTTGTATTTTGACTTCTTTTTAAAAAAGTCAAATTATTTCAAAATATACGTTTCACGTTTGAAACACTTTCAAGCGGCTAACCATTTCATTTCAAAAAAAAAAAAAAAAAAACAGAGAAGAGAAGAGAAGAGAAGAGAAAGAAACCCTCTCCTCCTCCTCCCCCTTCCTTCCTCCGTACAGTACTAACAATGGGTGATAACGAAGAGCAACACAAACAGCCAGACGAGGAAGAAATTCCATCGGAGAAGTACATACCGGTGTTCACCGTCATCAAGAACGGCTCCATCCTCAAGAACATTTTTCTCGTAGACAACCCCCTCAGTTCGAATGAAGAAGATTTTCAAATGCTGGTGGTGGGAAGACACCCCGATTGCAACATAACTCTGGAGCACCCTAGCATCAGCAGATACCATCTCCGTATCCACTCCAACCCCTCTTCCCATTCCCTCTCCCTCATCGATTTATCCTCCGGTACTCTCTCTCTCTCTCTCTCCCCCTCACGTTTTTTTTCTTGTGTGTGTGTGTGTGTTGTGTGTGGTGGTGTGTCGATTCTTAATTGAGTTTCTGGGACTTGAAATGCGCCATTTAGTTTAAGTCACGGGAAAATTTTTAATTGGGTTTTTGAGTTGCGCTGTAGCAGAGTTCTTGCATTGAATTTTAATAGGGTTCTTGAGTTGTAATATGTGATGGAATTTTATTTTTAATAGGGTCACTCGTACTTCTGAATTTATCCTCTACTTTATTGGGAATTTCTGTCTCTCTGTGTATGTGTTTTATGGAATTTGTGGTATAATGGTATTGATTGAATTTTAATTGGGATCTTGAATTCAATTTTATTTTGATCCGTGAGTTGAATTTTAACAGGATCTTGAATTCGAGTTTTAATATGGTTTCGGAATTTTATTTGCTATTGAAATTAATTTTGAAAGGGTTTTTTGATCCTGTTATTTATTCTCCTGTGTGTTTTGAGAGTAGGGTTTTGATGCTTTGCTTGTATAGTTGATTTATTATTAATGCTGTTGTTTGTCAATCAAGTTCACGGAACTTGGGTTTCTGGTCAGAAGATTGAGCCAGGGGTCTTGGTAGAACTGAAAGACGGAGACACGGTTAGGCTTGGTGGTTCAAGTAGGGTTTACAAGCTGCATTGGGTCCCGCTGAACCAAGCTTATGATCTTGGCAACCCCTTTTTGCCACCGTTGCAGGAGTCGAAAGATCGTGAAGAGGAAACACATCAGGTGGGTTTCTTTTGACTTCAATACAGTGAGAGATTAAGTTGTTTGTTGTAATGTCCCTGAGGTTCTTTATATGTCATTTTTTGCTTCTTGATTATGTTGTTGTAGGATCAGAATAGCTTGTGTGCTGAAGCAGTTGAAATGAAATCACTGGATGATGATTTGGAGGGTTTGGAGTTATTATTTTCCGATCAGAATCTTAACTTGTCTGTGAAGGAAATACGTCAGTTGATACCTCTTGTGCCGGAACATTTGAATTCTACATACAGTGATGAAGGGGCAGAAGAAAACAAGATTCAGCTGAGTGAAGACACGGAAGAAGATAAAACCTTTTGTGTTGGACAGATAGACAGCAACTTGGTTCTCCAGGCAGCTGAAATTGAGCTACCACTGCTTGGCGAGATAAAGGAGATTGGACAACCTCCTGTGCACTCGGGAAACATATCTGAACTAAAAGAAGCTAAGATCCCTACCAAATCAGATGAATGGTTAAATTCACCCAACATTTGGTCGAGACGAGGTATGAATGCCAGTGTGCAGATTCATACTGGTAATAGTAGAGCACAGAACACACCAGTTGATATAAGCACCGACATTGAACCACGGTATCAGGTTGTAGAAAATGAACCAGCTTCTGATTCTGTTTCTGATGGCCTAGATGGGAGTGAGGAAGAGTTTTTTACTGCAGAAAAAGAAAATTTGACCCCAAATTCTCATCTACTGCGATCATTCAAAAAGACGAGGAGGCTAGAAGAAATTAAGCAGTCAAATTCCTGTAGATTATCCCCTCTGAAGAATGATGTTAGCCCTTACATCAATGATGAAAAGGAGACTGTTACGACTAGAGACAGAGAGAATCAAGAGTATATTCAATGTGAATCAAATTCTAAGTCCCTCTTAGCAAGTGGGGAAGGGAATGAAGAAGATGTATTTACTCCAGACAAAGAGAACTTCTCACCCCATACTCTCCTGCAGAGGTACATGAAGAAGATAGATAAGGTAGAAGAAAGCAAGCGTTCAGAGCCCGTTGAACTATTCTCTCCGCGTACTGTTTTTTTCCCAGACATCCATCAACAAGAAGAATCACTTCACTCGCCAGACGCAGAGAATCAGACTCCTACAGTTCTCGAAAGGAAATTAGAAAAACTTGCCTCCAATAATAAAGCAAATTTTGAATCAAAGGCAACCATAAAGAGATTGCCTTTGCAATCCTTGTTTGTGAACTCCATTAGCAGGACAAAATCTAATGCTTCAGTCCTTGGTGACTCAACAAGGAGCTGTAATTCTGTCAATTATACTCGAACCATGGAGCAGGTTATTTTTCAATCCCTAATTCTGAACTCTATTAACAAGCCAGAAAATTCTCTCTTGCTTGAACAATTCCTTTTCAAAGAGTAATGTTGCTGTTGTGTGAATCTTCAGAACACTGTTCGAGGGGCAAATAAGATGTGGGCAATGGTAGTTGATACCAACTGTCTATTACATAGGGAGTCCAGAAAGGCGTTACAGCTATTGCAAGGCGTTAAAGGGACACAGCTTATAATTCCAAGAATTGGTAACAATGCTTCTAATCTTAAAACTTCTTATGCTGGCCAACCAAAGTTTATCAATTATTAATCTAGTTATAAATGTTTATCTTCTCTGACCAATGCAAATGATTTCCTGTCAGTCATAAGGGAACTGGATCACATGAAGTTGCGAAGTAGTCTGTTTAGAAGAACATCTGAGGTTTCTTCAGTGTTGCAATGGATTGAAGACTGTATGGAGAATACAAAATGGTGGATTCATGTACAAAGCTCAGTGGAGGAGGGAATGCCCATTGCACCAACTCCACGTACTTTACCTCTGGCTCAATATGCTGATGAATGGGGAGGCTTACCTTTTAGCTCAGCACATATTGCTACTCCAACAACAGAAGACAATGTCCTTGAATGCGCTTTATTTTTCAGGAGATTTATGATTGATCGGCAGCTCGTCTTACTTAGTGATGATATCTCGCTGAAGATCAAATCCATGGCAGAAGTAAGACTCATTGATGCTCTCTCTCTCTCTCTCTCTCTCTCTCTCTCTCTCTCTCTCTCTCTCTCTGTGTGTGAATATGTATAGTTGTATATGTATGCACACAAACACACATCTTCCTCTTCCTTGTATATGTGCATTTGCCTATAGTCTTGTCTGCATTCAAGTGTATGTTCAATAACAGTGACGCAATTTAACTGGCTGGATTGCTTGTTGGCAGGGTGTTATCTGCGAGACAGCCGAAGATTTCCGTGAGAGTCTGATAAATCCATTCTCTGAAAGGTTTCTGTGGGCTGATAGTTCTCCAAGAGGAACTACTTGGTCATGTATAGATGATACAGTTTTGAGGGAGAGATATTACCCCTGTCCCTTCAAGAAACCAGAAAGTTTGAAGGGATTGAAGCTGATATTGCTGCAGAATTCTAGATATAGATAAACAAATCAATTCGGACAACTTTCCTTTTCTACAAATGTAACCAGCACTGTTGTAATACGCGTATTGAATTCTTCGTTTTGTAGTACTCGATGAAATCCTTCCTACCTTTGTTAATCTCTCTCTCTCTCTCTCTCTCTCTCTCTCTCTCTCTCTCTCTCTCTCTCTCTCTCTCTCTCTCTCTCTCTCTCAAATATTGTTCTAAATCACAAAATCATTAGTATTCGCTTTAAGAGTATGTATTTAACATTTTTAAGTATTCGACCAGGTAATGGATGAATGTTTAAATATATATATATGGGCATATTCCGCTACAAACCACAAATATCGTACAAACGTGCGAACCAGTTGTATCTTAGTATATTTTTGTTGTATCTTAGTTATTTTTTTGTTGTATCGTACAAAATAACTAAGATACGAAGATAAAACAAAAATGTACTTGTCTTACTAAGATACAACAAAAAAATTAAGATACAACAAAATTGTACTAAGATACACAGGTTGACAGGTTTGTACAATATTTGTGGTTTGTAGCTGATCACATTCTCATCCCTTCCCCATTTCATTGAGCCATTACTGCCTTTGTATCGGCTGCGACTCAGTTTAGTGCACCATTTTACTCGTGATGCACCACATATATTCAACAATTCTGCCAAGACATTGTCTTTTAGGAAAAGAATAATTTATTCAAGATCGCATAGTACAGGAACATGGAGTCTCTTTGCCTAGCTAACACCTACACCATCGGTATGAAACAACTACCAATTACAAAGAAACATCTGTAATATTTGTCGTCAACATCATTATAAATCACTCGAACCTGATTCCCCAACATTGGCTTGAGAGTAGTTACAAGACCCTGGAAAAAGGTAAGAGAAGGGACCCTGAGAGTCTTCAAATGGAGGTCGAGAGAATTCAGAGAAGCCTCCAAGATTACATGTATCAAAGTTCAAAGGTGAGAAGTACCCAGCGGGATCAACTCCAGACCCTCCTTTTCCATCAATGGCATCTTGAAATGTAGTACCAAGTGAAGCATTAGAGCTGCTGATAGTGAAATCAAGACGTGGAACTTTATGTGGCGCTTCTTCATTATCCCCACAATCAGATAGCCCAACCAACCCTTTAGCTTCGTCCAATGGAATGGCAGGAGTGTGTCCTTGGAATAGAGAAATGTGTCCGAAAAGCTTGTCTTTCCTCGAGAAGGTTGTTCCACATGAACACAGCCATTTGTCTCGCCCACAGTGCTTCTCATGAGTTTTAAGATCTGCAATAACTGAAAATTTCTTGGTATGGCAACGACTGCAAGTATAGCTTTTATCACAATGGGTTCTCTTGTAGTGGTTTTTCACGCATAAGATTGTCTTGAGAGGTTGGAACTTCTTATGATCCTTATTTCGTTTACAACCAGCATACGGACAGGAATATCTCTTGATAAGCATAGGCTCAGAGCTTGCTTCTTTCTGGGGCTTTGCTAGTGCTGCCGCAGTTTTGTACTCATCACCATGACCTCTCATGTGCATCCTCAAATTTGCATCTCTCTTAAAACCTTTGCCACATATCAAGCAAAAGTGGGTGTGGGGTGCAAGGATCTCCTCTTTCTCTAGTTGCAAGATTTCATAAGATCCCGGGGGTAGGTTCTCTCCTTCATCACCATCTTCTTCATCTTTTGATTCATGTTCTTCAGCAACATACATTTGCTCCACCCTACAATTGGTGGTCAAATCAGCCTCAGCCTCCTTGGACTGATCTTCCACTTTTTTTACCATATTGTTAGTATTATTACTATGTTGCAACATAACTCTATTTGGACCAGCCACAGGTGGAACTAGGACTTCACCAAGCTGCCCAACAGATGTGTTCACAGAAGAATGGATATGTTTGACCGACGGGAGAAGACTACCAGCAGTTGAAATCAACTGAACTATTATAGAAGTCAGATCAGCAGTAATGAGCTGCTGCTGTTGAGTTACAAGTTCATTTGCTTTACCCACTGATGCTGCTGATCTCTGTCCAACAACCAAATGCACCAAATCCCGGAGTTGATGGATCTTCTGCTCCATGAAAGATAGATTGCTTAGCATCATCCTCGGGTCCCAACCTAGGAATTTACTTGTGTCACAAACATCTTTCATTTGACTATCTTGTTGATCCCCTGAGATCTTCATCTGATTACAGGCTCTGCCAGTAAGTGAAGATGATGGAATTTGAGATGGCGGGTTGTTGAGTTCAGAGAACTGCTTCCCATGTGTTATGCCATAACCTGGATGTGAAGGATCTTCCCATCTCTGGTGATGCTGCTGTGAAGTGAAATTAGAAAAAGGCTGCTTATCTGGTGGTAGGCCTTTCTTCTGTAAATCATTACCGCAGGAAGATGACCTCGCCCACATTTCTGAACTAAGCCCCTCTTTAAGATCCATTCTTACCAGATCCTCAAGCTCCAGTTAGAAACAAAATGCTAAACAATGTAAAATCGAAAGTAATTAGATAACAAAACACCATTAGATTGCAAGTTGATCCATACTTTACATAAAGAGATTGAAAGCATTTAAAGAACACTTCAACAATACATCTCTGCAACAACACCAATTTTTATTCAATCATATGTTCTAACTATGTGATGGTCAAGTAGTCCTAGAGGATAATAAATGTGAAATGAAAGCAAAACGGTAATGTTTCAATGGGCATGAAAAATTAAATAAGAACAAGAACTAGCAGAGAAAACAAACATAAAAAGGGAAAAAAGAAAAATAAAAATGCTATTTGGAGAAGTTCCAATCAAAGAATTTTCATTCACAACTTCACATTTTCCCAAAACCTACATGTAATTAGTCAAGCCCGCAGCAAACATTTCTAAGAATGTCTGGTGCAGAAATATGTTAGCAATCAGCAAGATAAGCTTGACTTTTCATCAACTAGATAAACTTTTAGGGCAAACAAATCAAATAAATAAATAAAACCCAATTCAGAACTAGACCATATAATGAAAACCCACAATCAGAAACAGAAAATAAGCTCAACAATCAAACGGTGAAATTGAAGCTGAAATTTTGCAGAAAGAAACAAACCTAGAAAACATTGAAATAGGAGAGGACAGAGAGGACTAACCAAGATTCAATGAGGGTGCTAGGATGGCAGAAGAGAGAGGGATTCTGTTTGTCGGGTCAGAGTTGGGTTGTTGCAAGTGAAATCATCCTTCTTCTACTTCTACTTCTACTTCTACTTCTACCTCACGGATAGAAAGAGAAATTTGGAAAGGCAAAAACGAAACCACTCTTGTGTTTTTGGCTGACCCCGTTTTATTGGCCATCCATTTCTTTCCTTTGTTTTTCTTTTCTTTTTCTTTTAACCTTTTTCTGTTTTGAGACCAAATGATGCACCCAGAACCATTGGATTTGGATTTCATTTTTGCCGAAAATTTCTGAAATCTAATTTTTGCACTTTGAACTTTTACACTGATTTGCTTAACTTCAGTTATTTGAGCTTTTGCACTTATTTAATAATTAAAAGAAATAATTAGCACAAAATCTTCAATTATAATCAGGTCAAAACGTGAGTGAATTGTTTAACTTTGAACATTTTACAAAATCGAAATTTAACGGCTCCAAATCTCCTAAGGATGGTTGTAATGAATTTTTCGTAACTCTTTATCATCCGAATGTAGATGATAATCTCTTTAAAAATCCGTGTTTACTATACTATGATCGATTGGTGATCATAGTAAACGTAAAATTGATGGTTTGAATCGATAATCACTTTTGATTTTGATATGCGGATATTTACGAGTTTTTAAATCATTGGTTAAACAAAAAATTTTACATTGTTATAACACGCAACTGAATAATTTCAAAATTCTTATTATTAATTCTTAATCAACCAAAGAAATATTCAATATATGGTGGCTCTATTGGGTGGAGCCAACCATGCAAGCATACTCACTTTAATCTCTCGTGTGTATGGTTGACCAATAATCTATTATAAAAAGGGAGCAACTAAATTATTTGTATAGATGTATTAAGTACTTTTTGATGAGCGAGATGAGGGCATTGTGATGGTACCGGGAAGCTGCTAAAACTCAACAGAAAACTAGGCAGTCAAAAGTCCAGTTCATTGTTTGGGTTAGAGAACCAGCAGGACCAAGAGAGTGGCCCCGGGGCTAGTTAAAAGAATACAAAATAATTAATTTTATTTTAAGTCCTAATTTTTTTAAAAATTGTATAATAAGTTTTTCGGTTTCGAAGATTGCCATTTCGCCCTTATTAATCAATTTTTATTGTGAAATAAATCACTTTGAATAAAAATTATTAAAAATGGACGGAAATGGGCTCACGTGCAATTCATGTTACTTTCTAAGGGACAATTAAGTCATTTCGTTCCCATAAAAATCTTATAGACTAAATTAATTTTTTTTAAATATATTTTAAATAATACATAATTATTAGGAGTGGAACGGCTTGGTTTGGGATATAAACTGCAAGTCGAACCGCGCTCTATCCATTTGAAAATTTTCAAACCTAAACCAAACAGTGAAACTAAAAAATCAAACCAAATTGAACCGATAAACCGCGGTTCGATTTATCGATTTAGAAATAATATTTTTGTAAAAAGAATAACTAAATATAACATAAGATTTATAACAATTTTTTTTTATTATTTTTAACATTAATAGCGTATGATCATAATAAAAATTAAAAAATAACGCAATTACGTTATTTGATTACATAATATTTAGCACAATAAAACTTAAAAATTATAAAATTTATAAGTTCATCATAATTTAATTAAATTTAAGTAAAAATGTAATTATTATTCTATTTTATAAAATTAAAAGAGATATATATATAAATATATAGAAAATATGAGAAGTTTATATAAAATATACATATATATTAGATATCCGTTCAATTTGGTTTGGTTCAATTTGATTTGAGCTGTCGAAATCGCAAATTAAATCGAATCATGCGATTTGAGAATTTTCTTGAATCGTAACCGAACCGTCGTTGGCCGAAACCAAATCAAATTCATGGGTTTAGTTCATTTCCAATTCGATTGTCGATTTGGACTTATACCCTAATTATATTTTTATGATATTATTAATTCCTTAATTTTATCTTAATTAAAAAACTCCTTAAACCATCACCACCGATTCTGTTCTGCCATTGCAAGTCAACGAGATGGTAACACACCACTGGCAATCGCCACCTTCTATCTCATCCTTCTCCCAGATAGAACAGAGAAAGAGAATGGACGGGAGAGAAAGCCAAAAATCAATGCTTGCAAACTCAAGCAAACACCAAATCCGCAGTAAGCCACCATTTCAAGCAAACACAAATAACCATTTCACTCCTCATCCCACACGAACAACTACCAAGCACGAACTCCCCTGATGAGAAAATGAAGAAGAAGATGATCAGATCATAAGCAAATTTCTAGATCTACTTCGATCTCCAGATCTGCAAATCTATAGCAGTGGATTTTAATTGAATCTTGGCTACCCCCAAGTTCTGATCGAGACCCAAAAGATTAGGGCCCAAAAATTCTACCACCAAAATTAAAATCAAAACCCATTTAAACATATTCAAACAAAATAAACCAACCCTTTATTTAAGTTCGTATCTGATATTGTGTGCTCGGAGGACGATAGTATCTCTTCCTGTCGAATCATCTGCGATTGCGCTAAACAATTAGAAAGTCTCGGTGGCGATGTCAAACTGATGAAATGGAGTAGATCGGAGCACGTACCACATTATCGACACCACCCATTCGAGTATAAGGGTGATGTACGACGGGCTCCAGTTTCGTAGTGATTTGCAAGGAAGAGGGGAGAGAGGAGAGGGAGGAGGATCGAGATCTGCAACAGAGAGGTTGAAGAGAGAGAGAGAGAGAGAGAGAGAGAGAGAGTTGAAAAAAAGTTGTCGGCGGCTGCGGTGGAATGGCTTGGTGGTCGACGGCAGTGGTGGAATGTGCATTTTTTTCGAAATGTATATAAAAATTATAAATTGTGTGCGTATTAAAAAATATACATAATAATTATAAATATTGTAATGATAAAACTTATATATTGTCTTAAACATATTAAGATGGATGGCTATTTCTATTAGACTCCATAGTACAGGGTCCTTTGTGTAAGTTGTAACCCTAGGGCTCCCTATTTATTGATAGGGATTCCCCCATCAGATGAATGAGAATACGGTTCCACTCTCTCCCCTAAACTTTGTGTTCTTTACTTTACGTCTTTTCTCCCAAAGATTATTTCTAATCTCGTTTGTTCATCAATCCAACAGATTCATTCACAACAATGTCATATTTTTAAAAACATTTCACTTAAAATAACCGATCAATTATTTAACACATAATATATATAGTGTTTTGAATCTAAAGTTTGAATATTTTAAAAATTATCGAATAAACTATCAATAATAACTTATTAATTCGCAATAACTTAGGGCTGTACATGAGTCGGTTCGACCCGAATTTTTACAAACTTGAGTCGATATTTTCACATTTATTTACGAGTCGAGCTTTTATGAACTCGAGTCGAACATAAAATGAATAAATTTGACTTGGCTCGTGACAGGCTCGCAGGCTGCTCGCGAGCTTTCGTAAAACTTTGCAAGCCATGAATTTTATGAACCTTAACGAAAATTTTAACAGAGCTTAACGAACTTTTAGTGGATCTGACTAACCCTTAACGAGTGATGAGGAGGAGGAAATGGAGAAGGATGTGAAGTGCCAGACGAAAGGGAAGATGGGAGTAAGGGTGGAAAAATATTACCAATTGCTCTACCATATCGATTATCCTATCGTATCATATCGAAATTTACCTAAAAATCTTTACCGAAAATTTTTTCTACCATTACCGTACCGTATCGAAATTTTTGATAGGGTAATGGTAATGAATATCATTACCACGGTATTACCATTACCGTACCGAAATAGGGATAATTTAGTAAGTTTATATTTATATTACATAAAATTTTTAAAAAATTCAATTTATATATTCTATTCTTACACACTACCATTTCAAAAAAATTCAAACCATAATTTTACTACTTCTTCAATACTTCAATTGAAAATTGATGATTTTATAATGTTGAAATTTATAGGAGTGAGTAAAATTTTGGCTTCTTAAATTTGTAATTTGAGTTTTTCGGTCTCTTTCGGTGTATTTTTTAAAACACAACAATTAACTTTGTCCGTGAATTAATTTAACTTGTAATTTGAAATTTGATTTTTTTTAACTTGGGCCGAAAATTAGTAATGCCAATGCCCTACCGTGCCCTACCGAAATTTCTCGGTAATACCAAAAATTTGGTAGGCAATGATAATGAATTTTGCATTATCAATTCCATAATGATAATGATAATAGAATTTTGGTACGATTACCCTACCGAAATCACACCCGATAGAAATAGTTAAAACTGAGTGTTCGCCATTTGACCAGTCAAAACTCGTAGAAGGTACTTTGTGCTTTGCCTCTAAAAAATCTGCTAAGAGGTGGAGCTATTGGGGAATAAATTATTGATAAAATTTTCTGTGGTAGTACTTTTATGATAGTAAGCAGATGAAGAAATTAATTTTTTAAATTTATTACTCTATAATTTTGGGTGGGAAAATTTTACAATATTTTTGAAAAATTGTAGTTTCATTTACACTCACCTTCAATTTAAATATGTTAATAAATTTTATTTTAAATAAAATATTATATATATGGATATATTCGAACAACAAGAGTACAAATTATGTAGCTTTTAATTTTTACAATAGCATTTAAAATTATATTAGTTTCTTAAAATTTGATCTCATTTTCTATATATTATAATTTGAGATTTTATTTATTTTTTTTTATTTTTTAACTCCATATTTAATATTTTTATTACTTATTATGTTAACAAATCTAATTTATAAATTTTTTAGAAATATATTTAAAATGATTTGACTTTCTTTATTTTTACTTTATATATATTAACTTTATTTGCTACTGTTAATATTAATTTATTTAATTAAATAATAATAACATATAAATTATAAAAAAAATTAAATTATTTATATTTGATAACTAAATTTTAAAATGATTGCATTATCCTTATAAAAAGGATAAATTTAGATAAGGAATAAGCGCCGTATAATGGCCAAACCATGAGAGGTGCATAAAAATTTGACCTAACCACAAGGAGTGACGGTGCAAATTACTCTATTATGTGTGCATATATTTAAAAAAAAAAAACCACTATAGTGAACCGGAAGGCGTAACTTTTAAAAATAATACATATTATAACATTTAGAGTTTTTAAATTTTAGGATTATTTTTTAAATGATTTCAAAGAAATTTTAGAAAAATGTGACAAAAAAAAGGGGGCAAATTGCAAAAATGGTCCCTGTACTCAAAAAATATTTGGGTAAAAATCCTTAAACTCAAGATTGCTCAATTTTGATCATTGTACTGAAAAAATTAAGCGTAATTGATCCAAAAATTTAATTTCAATCCAATTAAATTTGAAATAGAAATAAATATGCGTGATACTTGCTAATTAATGGCGGGACAAAAAATATCAAATTCACTCATTTTCTCCGTTTTTCAATTATTTTTCTTGTAAAAAATAGAGAAAATAAGTCGATTTAACAGAAAAAATGAATGAATTGAAGGTTTTTATTTTCGCTATTAGCAAAGTATCATATATCCTTATTTCTATTTCAAATTTAATTGGACCGAAATTAGAATTAAAGACCAATTGCGCTTGATTTTTTCAGTAAAAAGACTAAAATTGAGCAATCTTGAGTTTAAGGACTTTTTCCCAAATATTTTTTCAATACGTGGACCATTTCCGCAATTTGCCCAAAAGAAAAATCATTTCAAACACTCTACTTGGTGAAATGGTAGCAAGTAGCAAGCACTAGCATTTACTCTTATTGACGCTTTTCCCAAAATTTTCATGCCATGAATTAAACTGCTATAAATGTCATCCAACTCACTCTTATCACATTAATTTTGAAATTTTCTAGTTAAGTGATACACACATGAATAGTATGGGACAATAAATAGGTCACATAATAGAACAAACATAACCATGTGAAGCATATCAATTTCACGCTCAAAATAAACAACAAAAAAAAAAAGAAGAAGAAACTCCTCAATCAAATAAAAAAAATGAGGGAATTGCAATGACAGTCACATTTGGGTGTAACACAGTTATATTTAATGTGGAATGAGTCCATAGGCAAAAGCAAACTGATTGATGAAGTTAAACTACTCTAGATTACCAAACAAAAGCTTCACAAATAGCAAAAGGAATCAAACTAAAACAGCTAAACATTGTGGCATAATTCTTTATTTCTAAGCTTAGAAATATAGCAGGGCAAGCAATATGTTCAATTCATGTTCACCTAATGAAGTTAAGGCCATGGACACCATCCTCGCATGAGCTACTGGTAGTCGTGCTGTTGCTATAGCCATGAGGTGATGGCACATTTGAACCCCCTTTAGAACCACTCGCAATCCCAAGGCACAATGCTTCACCTAATGGTCCACCGGGTGCTGAACCCATCCAAGCTGCCGGATTCAACCATTGGTTATGGGATTTCAAAACCTCGCCTCCTCCGACTCTATCAGAATCCATCATCCCAACATGGCTACCCATTGAATAGTTTCTGTTATCTTCATCAATCCCATTCCCACCGGACTGCATTGATAGGGTTAGGGAGCACTTGTAGTTGTTGCCAATTCCATTCAACTCATCCCTCTCCCCTCCACCCCTCGACCAAGCATCAAACAAGTGCCTTGTCTCTGTACTTTCTGTTGTGTCACTTGTACAATGACCCAAGTACGGATTGTAGGTCATAGGTGGTTCATCCTCATACATTTGTTGAAAGGCAGACACATTTTTGTCTCTTTTAGAACCTAGTCCTGGGTATGACTGCATCAATTGCTGGAATTGTTGGGTTGATGTAGAGACAGGAATTGAGCCACTTTTCATAAACCACTCAGTACTCCTTCATTGATAACACACACAAAACACATAAACACACAAAAAACTTAAACAACCAACCCACACATTTATTTGCACCAAACAAACAAGACAGAGGAGGCTATAGCCCACTCCTCAGTCCACACCTTTGTGGATAAGAACAAGAAAATCAATAAATAAGGCAGATAGATAACCAAAATTGGGTCATAAAAGATTCAGACAGAAATACAACATGAAAACCCTAAAACAACTCACCTGGGCTGCTGGTCATAAGATGTTGCAGAACACATATTAGTGAATTGAGAGTCAGGCTTTTGCAAGGACTGGACTGACTGGTTAGTGTTGTAAGCTGATCGAATGGACTGGTTTTGAGTATAATTGTTTTTCGGGTTTCCGTCTGCGGCATTCACGGTGGTGGTGGTGATGGTGGAGGAATGAATTTCCACATGCTTTCTTGAACGGGGACGGCTTTTGTGGGCGTGCCGCTCGCAGTACTTCTGATCAGGGGTTACATCTCTTGAGCATCTCCATTTCTTCCCATCTGTTCTCCTACACCTCCATGGTTCTGGATCCGACCCGCTTGAGAACCTCAAATCCATACCCCCTGCTATAAATAAAAATACCCACTTTCTATGACTCTATATATATATTTTTATACTATATCTTTGAAAGGATTAAAGAAAACAACCTGATTGACCTCAATTAAATTAACAATAAAATATGGGTTTTAAGTGTGTGTGTGTGTGTGTGTGTTGGGAATTCCAACTTTCAAAACACCTGATACTGAACTGAAATCAGAAGTCAAAAAGATACAGAAAAACAAAATGAGGAAGGGGGCAAAAAGGGAAAGGGGATGATTACTGTTATATTGGGAGAGAGGATTTGTTGTTGAGGAGGAGTAGAAGTTGAGGAGTTGAGGAGGAACAGGGATAGAGGCCATCATGTACTTGCAGATTGTGGTCTGTCTTTCAAGCTCCCTCCATTGAGTAGCTGTAAAAAGAACTTTACCCCCAGAAGCAGAAGCAGTTGCTGCTATCCCTCCACCTGTAAATCCACAAAACTACTCCCAAATCAAAACTCCAACTTCATACCCCATATACCCCCCTATAATAGGGACATCCCCAATTTCCCCTTTCACTATTTCAGCAAACACCTACATACACACACAAAGTACACAAAAAACGCAGGCTGAAAAAGCACTAACAGATAAAATGTTGTGGGGAGGGAGGAGAGAGAAGAATGAGGAAATAGACCTGAGGATTGGAGCAAAGTCCTTTGAAAAACTGCCGAAAAAGGAGCAGGGGAAGCAGCAGCATCGAATATGCCCAACTGGGACCCACAGCTGCTGCTAGAAGAATAGGAGCCATAACCACCATATTCACCACCTTCACCCCCACCCCCACCCATAAAGCCGCTGTTGTTGTTGCTTTCATTTGAATAAGTAGAATGATGATAAAGTGAAATCATATTTTTAGTACTGTTAGGAGGGTAATAGGAGGAGGAGGAGGAGGAGGAGGAGGGCTGAGTATTCTGCATCTTCAATCCCAACCCAACATCACAGTATTCCAACGGCGCCGACTTTCCAGCACCGCCGTCGACGTTTTCCATCTGTAACTCCAGCTTCCCTTCTTCAGGGGTATTTTCCACTCCACCGTGTGCAATTAAAGAGCTGGAAGAAGGAAGGTGTTAATTACGGTGCCGCCATTTTCTTTCAACAGTGAGTGGAGTGAGTGAAGAGTATTCTGTATTTGTGTTTTTTGCTTCCTATGCTTCCAACATTCGCCCCGGTTACGGTACACCCCGAAAAGAAAAAGATTGGGGTCCCCTGTCTCTTCCTCCCTCCCTATCAATTAGTAATTATTTTCTTTTGGGATGAGCCCCATATATCTCTTTTTTGTTTTTTGTTTTTTTTTTAAGACTTCACCTTCTGCCGTAAATTTCGTCGGTGTTCATCTATTTTTTTAACAAAAAAACTCTAAATGGACCAAAGTATCCTCATTAAAAGAGGAGTAATAAAATAGAAAAAGACATAATTACTAATTGATCAAAAACATAGAAAAATCCAAAAACAAAGCCAACTCCTCCCCTAATTTCCAGCAAAAAATCCAACACCATAACCTTTCTCATCCCTTCCATTTTTGGCGACTTTGTCGGTGATCTCCATTGTTCTATCTCCCTCTCTCGCAATCCTGTTCATTAGATCTATCCGACCTCTTCTCCCTCTTCAACCTTCATCTAACCCACCATTCTTTCCTGCCGTCTCCGTCGTCATCGATGCTGCACAGAGACCACTCTCTCTCTCTCCCCTCCTCATATCTCCTTCTCCGTTCCAAACTCTTCAGCAATCACCGCCGATGTCGCTTTATGTCGCCGCCTCATAGAGCGATGCATAGAGTGAAACCTCTTACAATCGGCATGCCAATCGTCGCCAAATGAAACCTCTCCACTGGTAAGTCCAATCTTGCCTCTTGAACAATTTTGTTTGTTTGTTTGATTTTTTTAATTTTTATTCAATTTATTTTTCTAATGATTTTAGGAAAATTTAAAGGAATTAAATGAATTTGTGTTAGGATAAAATGATGATATAATATTTAATTTATTTTTTAATTAACCAAAATTTGCTTAATATTATGTGAACATTTTTATGTAAAAACTATTTTATTTCTTTCTAATATTTTATTTTATAAAATAATATATTTATAATTTATTCAGTTCTTTAATTAATTATTTTATTTTATTTCTTTATTTATTTTTTTAAAACTTTATTAATGGTGTTTTGATTTATTTTTATAAAATAGCTTTTACTATGGGGCATAAATATTTTTTTTTTTCAAAAAGGGTATAATAATCTTAACTATATATTTTATTTTTCAATCCACAAATTTTCTTTCATTTTGGTCTTTGACAACAGGGAGGTTAACCCTCAGGAAAAAAAGTATGTGGGGCTCATCCCTAAATCTCGATAAGTACAGGGGGTTTCGTCAATTTTTTCCTTTTATTTTTTTCATTCTCCTCTCTTTCACCATTTTATAGAGAGGAATTTACTCCTTTCAAAATATGAGAAGTGAAAAATAAAGGAAGCAACTTGGGTTGACTTATAGTGCGACTTGACATATTTAATTTTTATTAATAGAAAAAAATTATTCAATTATTTAGTTGAATAGAAAAAAAAAAGAAATGTGCATGTGGAAGAATGATTAATGAATTTTTGTTTATGTTTTGTATATGTTTTGTGTGAGTTTAAAAAATTACATAGAGAGAGAAAATGAGGATGTTAATTAAGATTTGATGTGATGTTTGATAGTATATAAATATGAGTATAGAGGTATGTAACAAGAGTATGTGGTAAAAAAAAATATGTTTTTGAAACATTACTCGTGAACGAATATTTTGAAATTTTCTCAAAACAAAAGTGACAAAAAGTCATTCCCGCAAAGTGTATATATATATATATATATATATATATATATTTGGTATGAAAGGTAAACATATTTTAAAAAATCTTCAATTGCTACTCTCTATTTTTTCTTCAATTTTCAATCCAATTTGGAGATTTTTTTTTATATGAAAGTGGATGTGTTTTCAATTGTCTCCACTTTTCTCTGCCTCCCATTTTTATTTCTACCGTATAAATGAAAATAAATACACTCCAAAGCTTCAGATGACGAATGTGGCGATCAATATGATGGAGATTTGGGTTAGAATTTTTGAGCTCCCACGACTGTTGATTCGAAGAGTTTATCGGGAAATCGGCAGGAGTTTATTCGAAGTCGTGCATCGGTAGATGTCATGTATCCGATCAAGAAGATAATGAGGCTCCGAGCATCAGGGTCGAACATCATTACGATTAGATTTCAGTATGATCGTCTACGTGCGTTCTGATTCTTTTGTGGAGTCGTGGGAGACGCTGCCAGATTTTATGAAGCTTTATCGGATGTCAGGCTGGATTTTGAGGCAGAGATGCGATACTATAGTGGTGTAAGGGTTGTTTTGGGTAAGCAAGTGGAGAAATATGGTGATGCTTGGTTGAGAATGGATCATCCAACGTAGGAGGAGCTAGCTGATGATGTTCCTGCACCTGAACCGACACCTCAAGGAGGGCAGGAGACAAATCACCCTCATAATTCTTCTGCCCGATGATAGCACCTAAATGTATATATATATATATATATATTAGTGCTATTTTATGGTTATTATGACTTAATTACGCAAGATTTCATGCTTGGTATATTTAGTTTTGTACATTTCAGAATTTCCAAGTAAAAATATATCAAAGTAAAAGAAATAAGCTGTTTTAAACCTGAAAAGAGTTAAATCAGAGAAAATGGCTAAAGGAGTGAAGACTAGAAAGAAGCAAAGCTTGCAGTCGAAATTGACTGATTGTTGGGCACGACCGTGCCACTCTTTGGCACGCCAGTTCCAGCGCAACTCGTAGATCCAGATATATATTTTATGTATTCTAGGGTTTTAGGCTTAATTCTTAGGTCTTTCGTGTAGCCTATTTAAGCTCTCTTTCAGCTTTGTAAATAACGTGACACACCACATCTTACACAAGTTCTTGGGTTGGTCTACATCTATTTTGAACTAAGCTCTTCATTCTAGGAGTTGGAGGTAAATCCTATTATTAATTATGCATCGTTTATAATACATCCATTTGATTTATGTTCTTATTATGATTGTGATTGTACTCGTGTGCGTTCTTTCAATTAATAGTTGCAAATGCTAATTCTAGGTTTGATGGTGAATTATCCAATTATGCTCACATAGGTTTTTAGAATAATAGTTTAATCACAATTGGGTAATCTATCTTGTAATACGTATGGTACGTGTATAAGAGAAATTAGGGTTGCTTTAGTTCTAAAGTACCTAAAGGGTTTTTGTACATCGATAGGGAGTCATTGACCTTAAGTGCCCTCTGTTGACCGAAAACACTGACTGTGTATCATCCGTGAAGTCGGAGAGCCAATATACATTTGTTTAATAGGCAATCATAAGAGCATATTCAATAGTAAGAGAAAATAACATAAATAGTAGTAGTGATTGAATCTAATTTCCTTGACCTTCTCACTATTGAATTCGTTTCCATTTCACTCGTAGTATTTCAATTAATCAAAATTACTCAACATTATATTCAGTTAATTTATGTTGATCAACTTATTAATTTGCTTAAGCCCATTCTATATTTTTATAAGCTTAGAGTAATTATACTTGACTGTTATTACTTAGATCTCTTAGCTTAAAATATTACAGAAGGTTTGTAATATCTCAAGTATCTCTTTGTTCTAATCAAAGCATACAGGTACAACCCCAAGCACAGAGCTGATAGCTTTGAAGCTGTCACAAGATCTGGGCTAATCTTTAGCTTCATAAGAAGCTCGTTGGACTAGTCAGCTCAATCAACCAGCTTTGTTTAAAATCAAAGCTGCAGTATGCTCATTTGAATGTCTTAGTTTTATATGCTATAATTTATTGTAGATTTTGAGATATCATTTATTGTTAGTCTAAAATAGTTAAAATGCTTTTGAGTCAAAATAAATCTGATGGCTAACAGACATTCCATTTGCAGCGCACCTACTTC
>JAOWAN010000043.1:7717561-7729385 GCA_028566635.1 Lobelia cardinalis
GAGAATATACTCCTATCGATATTTAGTACTTATAAATAGTAAACAATCTTTGTTAGGGGTTAAAATAGACAAAAAAAAATACTATTCAGACATTTCATTCAGTTCAGTAACCAAACAACTTCACTAATTCAGCTTTCAGATTTCAGATGCTGCCTCTTGATTCTTCAAACACATTCAGACTCGTTATTAGACTTCAGCATTAAGCATTTAAAATAAACAAACAACACCTTAATCTAATGTACTCTTCTAGTTGGAATCATAAAAAATTAAATAATTTGATGAACACTCCTAAGATGCCAAGTGTCTAAAATAGATAAATGGCATTTCTAAAGTCCTTTTCACCTACTTTAATATACTATAGTATGAATTTTTTTAATAAAGCTATATATATAAATAAATAAAAGAACTAAGTAATAATTCATATAATTTAAAGATCAAAATATATCTTAAAATTGTAAGCTTTCTCATCCTCCGTTATTTTAAGTGTTAATTATTTATTAGGATTGTTTCAAAAAAAAAAAAAAGGGCGGGAGGGGTGTATTTAGAGCATCTCTTCAAGGGCAAAAGGCAAAATAAAAAGGCATTTCCTTCATTTGCTTCGTCGTAAAGTCTTACTTATTTTCTTTAATTATAACCAACTTCAATGGTAAGAAGACAAATTAAAAAAGCAAATATAATTTGTGTTTTTATGTATTGATTTGTATTATCGATGATATTTTAATTTTTGCTATATTTAATATTTTTATATAATATATTTAATTCTATGCACTATATTAATAATTATTATAATTAAAATAACTAAATTTAACCAAAAAAACAAACAGTTACTAGATCTGATAATTTAATTAAAAGAACTAAATAATGTTAAAATTATCCAAACAATAATATACAAAAGAAAAATAAAAGGAAGGCAAGTTTATCAAAACGTGAGAAAACCGACCACCAAAATTCATTGGATTAGTTTGGAACGTGTATTTTGTAAAAAATTTATTTTTATTTAGGTAATTATTTTTGTTTTTATTATTTTTGATTTTTGAAAAAGTTTTTTATTATATTATTGATGTGATGTTTGAAAAAGATGAAGAGAAAAAGAGAGATGATGATAATTTTGAGTTGATGGGATGTTTTATAGAGATAAAAGGAGAAATAGAGTGATAATTATGAATTAATGTGATGTTTAATACGATATAAAATTGGATATATGTGTATGTAAAAATAATAAATATAAATAAATAACAAATTATTTTTAAAACACACCAAAAGAAAGACGTTTTTTTTAATAAAAAATATCAAAATGTGTTTGAAAATTTTACCACCCAAACTGATCAATCCTCTCTCCAAACTATTTAATCTAACATCGATCCCCTCTTCCTCTCAACACATCTCTTTCCCAAATTTTACGATCAACTGTCAATCAGAGCCAAACCGCTGCAAATCCATACCAAACCTCTCTCTCTCTCTCTCTCTCTCTCTCAACTAAATCTCTAACACTTCTAAACCAAATCCCTCAATCTCTCATTAAAATCCCCAGGTTTCTCAGTTAAATCACTAAGGCTCATATCACGAGTCAGATATATCACAACATTTGAATATCTCAACATCAAATATATTTCATATATTTTTATTATTTTTACTCAAATATCACCCAACATCACAAATAAATATCAAACACTTTCTATCTATTACCCCTACCCATATACTCTCACAATCAATTCAAACATTTAACATCATATTCTCTCTCCTCTCTCCTCACATTCAAACCTTTCACATCACATTTTCTCTCCTCACATCACATTCAAATATTTCACATCATGAGAACAATTTAGTCTTTTATTTTATAAACTCATATCACTCATATCATTTCATATTCAAATAATGAACAGTGTAATATCATTATATATCATTATATATCGCATTTCTGATCTGACCCTAAATCATTTACATATATAGAAGCTCATAAAATCATCATATCGATCTTGAGCAACGGCGGGCGACAGTCAATGATGGACGAGAGGTGAAAAAGGGTAGAAATTTTGGTGATGAACAAGTATAACTGAAGGTATGTTTCATTCCCGCCAAACTCCAACAACTATGATTTCCCTCCTTTTTTATTTGTCTTCTCAAGTTTGGTACCTCACCAATTTGAACAAAGGCATCATGTCTCCTTTGTTGCCTCTTTCTTGGAATGCTGATTTTAGTAAATAGGGAGGCAAAATTGAAAGTTGGGAGGTATACTCCTCTTTTGTCTCTCCCTATGCAGTTGAGGAGGCATACCTCTCAACTATCATTTTTGCCTTCTCATTTTCTAAAATCAGTATTTCAAGAGAAGAGGCAAAACGGGGGGGCAAGATACCCTTCTTCAATTTGGGGAGGTATCACTACCTCCTCAAGATTGAGAAAGCAAATGCAAAATGGAGGAAATAAATGTCATTTTTGCCTTTTCTCTATAAAAACCCTTCTCCAATGGCAAAAACACTACACTAAAAAAAATCCTCAAATTTACCTTCTCAATTTACCTTTTTCACTATTGCAAGGGCACTAAAGTTTAGACCCAATATGTTGCTGCATAACAGGGCGCAAATTTGTATTTGTACGCAATACACTCTTATCATATCTGCCTATAATTTGATGCCCCAATTGCATACAAATTTGATCCTCTTCAGGCTTAGCTCTTCGAAAAGATTAACCCACTCGATGAAAACTGATATGTATCCATTAGCTATCTCGCGAACAAGCACATACCTTCGCTTTTCTTTTCTTTTTCTTTTTTTTTTAAAAAAAATTCTTTGCTGCCTGCAAGACTTTTTTTTAACAACTTAACTCAAAAAGTTTTCTGATTAGAAATATGATTAAATAATTATTTGGCCATTAAATTATTACTTAAAAATTTATTTGTCATCGATGAATTTTTGCACTTGTTTGGTCACTAAACTTCACTTCAACCGTTTATTTCGTCATTTTTACTATTTAAAAATCAAACAGAATATTAAAAGATTTAATATGCCTATTTTACCCCGAATTATTTACGAATGATGATAACTTAGTTTATCACAATAATTAAAATGGACCTAAATGAAAAAGTTTAAAATGGGAGGAGAAAATGAGACATTAGCCAACAAATCTCATTCTCAAGCACATTCCTCCCATTGCCCACCTCCCCTCCCCCCCAACCAAAACCCATAATGGCCTTGTTCAGCCCCTCTTCTACCCCTATATATATGTTTTCCATTTATCATTTTCAAAGACAGCAACAATTTTTGTTTCCTTTCACTTTAATCAATTATGAGGATAATGGATCACTTTCACTTGTGTCTACACCTGTACAAAGAACTTAAAAGGAGTAACTTGTTGATTATTCGCACTACTCAAAATTCAAAGCACACACGATTCAACTATTTTGACAACCTTTATATTTTGTTGTATCGGATCAGAAACGACACTAGATCTCTATTGTAGTGCTGCGAAGTCCAATATGTCCCTAAATATACACACACATGCCAAGGGACATTAGTAGAATTCCCCAAGTCCAATGGGAATGAGATCCTGGTCCCTCTCCCAGCTCCTATGGCGTAAAGCGGAGGTTGGAGACTTGTATTAATCATGGGAATAAGATTTAGTTCGCCAACTTCTTACTTTCTCCTCCCATTTTGAATATTTTCTTTTAGTTCCCTTTAAGTATTGTGATAAACTAAGTTAACATCAATTATAAATAATTGAGGGTAAAATAGACGTATCAAGTCCTTTAATATTTTATTTAAATTTTAAATATCCAAAACAACTAAATAAAATGAAGAAGTGAAGTTTAGTGACAAACAAAATGCAAAAATTCATCGATGACCAAACGAATTTTTAAGCAATAGTTCAGTAACCAAATAATTATTTAATCCCTAAAAATATACAGAGCTTCCCAATTAAGCACCGGAACAATGTGCTAATGATAAGCTTAACTTACAATTCAGGAAAACGAGTGGAGTACAGTAAGCCAATGATATTTGCGAATCAGTGAGGTTGATTGTTTGGGCAACTCGTCAAGGATTACATACTGGTAGTGGTCTTAACACATCTGCTAACAGAAGGAGAACTCCTGAGAAGATTAATGGGCGGTTCGGCCAAATATGCATAACGAAGAAGTGAGAAAACAATCAAACCAATCAGGATAAGAGAAAGAAATAAATTGCCACCACAGTCAGTCACCTCAGCATAAACTGAAATTTTATTGCCCTTAGCATAACTTTACATTTCAACACCATATCGTTACCAAGAAACAAGTACACAAGTGTGGGGACAATCAAGCCACCAACAAAGTTTGCTACCGACACAATCTACGTCATCCAGATTCTGCTGAAATGTAGATTCTCGAATTCTGGTGTCTATGCTTGATGCACTAATCAGCATTCACAACGTCATTATAGCACGAGCAACTCCAAACTCGCTAGAAATTACTCAATTTCAACATCGATGCTCAGTGAAACTAAGAACAACATATCCAACTCTTGACGCTTCTCAGAAGTTTCTTCAGAGCTCCCTAAGTCTGCTTTAGTGTTTAAGGACGTTTGAAAATGCCAACAGCTCTTTCCTGTTATATACTGTAGACATTACTATAAAAACAAACAGAAACATTAATAGCTAGGAGAGAGAGAGAGAGAGGCAGACGGACAGGAAGGGAGAGGAAGGGAGAGGAAGGAGGGCGATGCAAACCTGTATTCGAGAGCTGAGCAGCATTTTATCCTCTTCCAATCTCTGCATTACCTGGTAGCTAAAACTTGATGCCATCACTTTCATGGTTATGCATTTTATTCTCTGTAAGAAATATCAAATAGTACAAACATCTCAGTTCTGCAAATTAAATTCCTTCAGAAGAAAACTACGATTCTAGTTTACTATTCATATTCCCCAGATATTTACCCAACTTTCTTTTGCCTTCAATTTTTCTTGAATATCTCCACCATGTGATATTTATTTTCAATGTCCAGACCACATAATACCCACTATCTACAAGAAATATCACAATTCCCAAACCAGAAAGTGGAAGACTAATGCTGCATATATTCATAATTCATGTTTGAACGAAACAAGTTTCGTATATATCATATAAATGAGATGTTTGATCATAGAGACTTCTGTCGAATGGCATAGCATAACGAAATGGGCTTAAGTAAGAAAAAAGGAAGAAAGCCAAGTAAAAGGTAGCATTAGGCACATACGTGCGCAAGATGTCAATCATGTTGTGATAGCATTATTCTCACACTCAAAATAGATCAAGAGCAATGACATAATCTAATCACAAAACAAGAGAGGCCTGCTGACATGGTAAGGCAAACAGAAGAATGCATAGGTGAATGCATCAACTAATGTGTATAACTATAATTCCCTACATCCCCCAAAAAAAGTCCAGTATTCCACTTTGATATGTTCCACTTAAAGTCCATTTTCAAAAAATCTATGATTCATTTTTACGCAATAAACTCACATTTCTCGTACATTCCAACCATATCAACTGTCACCAAGTCCAGAAATCACTCCAAGAGCCATAGTTCACCCCGGATTACCTCCTGCTTGGGGGCATTGCCAGAAGTTACCATGGCTGCCAAACTTCCCGAATTACCCCACTGGCCAGTGAATTTCTGTGGAAATTCTTTGGGAAAAATTTAGACACAGAAAATATCCGATATAACAAATGAACCGACATAATTGGCAACAGCAACTATTAAAATTGAATTACTTGTTGACATGCAAATGAGAAGAGCAATGCCAAAGCAACAAAAGAGTCATAAACGGAAGTGCACAAAAGCCTTCTTGGCATATATTCATTGGTGTAATCTCTTCCAGCAATAGGGTTCACGAATTTTTTGATCAAATCACATCAACCCAACAAGGCTTTTGTGCCAACTTTGTGCACTTCTTTTCGTGGATGTAGCATTACTCAAATTAGAATGAACTAGCCAAAGCGAGATGAAGAAAGAAAAGGAATTTCAGCTTTAAAAAGCCCCCAAACCCACTAATTCTCCCTGCTGCGAACTCTTCTCTTTCTAGTGCCTCCAAGTTTAAAACCGCCCCCCCCCCTCCCCTCAATCACTACATAGTACATCTTTTCATTTCTACACAAACACACTTTATCTGAAAAGCATAACCTTGAGTTCAATTGTCAACCCGCCCACTAACAGCCCAGTACCAATACCTCCACAACTTCTTATTTGAGTTCCTTCAAACCTACATGTTTGAGATTGAAGACCTCAAATGATCAGCCATTCGACTACTTTTGGTGCACGAGTTGTGCAAGGCTTGCTCGTGTAGCGTGAGAAAGAGACTCTGGAGAGAGCGTGTGGTTTGTACGCGTATGAGAGAAGAGACCAGGGAGTGGGGGTGGGAGGGAATCAAATGGATGGGAATGAAATTTACTAGTGGGCTCCATTCTTATTGCATCCTGGAGTTTCAAATGGATGATGATGGTGTGATAATGTCCTCGATTTTATAAACTTAATTAAGGGTAAGTGTAATTTCAAATCTGTCCTTAATCAAATCTGCGCCTTTCGTGTGAAAGGAAGAAGTAGATTATAGTATATGCAACATACTTTCTTGAATATGTATAACTTAGAAAAAGTCAAAAGTCGAACATGTAACTATTACAATATACGAGTACATTTTAAGGACATTCTATGTACTATAAGGAGGTATCAAGAAAAATGACTTCCACCACCCCTCAAATCCTCATTTTTCCCGCTTCGCTATCCATGGTTCTCATCATGAATAAAGTTATTGCATCACTATATTGGTATCTATTGAGTAGTTTAAAATTTGGCTGCTTCACTCCAATACAGATATAGAAAATGGATTTCTGATCCATCAAGAAGGAGAACCTCCCTAGAGGCTAGAGCATCATGCAGCATCCGTAGATCTCTACCATATTTGTACCTAACCATTCCCAAGCATCACCTCGGCCAATAAATCAACTTCAAAATCCCAATGGTTGCAGGCCTGAATTTCGAGCAACTATCTTCTTCTGCAACCCATATCTAGATTTACTGTCCTAAATTCTTCTGCAACTTATAAATTACTAGCCTGCATAGGAATTCATAACCCAACCCACACATAAAACATCTATAGACAGCGCTAAATGCCAGTTTCATCATTGTGGCATCAGTTTGCTACCAGAGAGATATCATGTTTCTACCTTTTTCCACAAATCTCTTTCTCATTAGGTAAAGCAAAATTGTCACTAATGTTGACCTCGATATTCTTTTCAAAAAGATTGTGAAACCTTTCAAGCACTTACAATAAGGAGCTTAACCATTTGAATGAGCTCCACAGTTCTTGTTGAAGTCATGGGACCTTCCCAATAGTTTGATGACGGTGGCCAAGCTTTCAGCATCATTGTTTGCTTCTCTATCATGCAACCACTCCTCCTGAATAGGAACATTTATATCTCTGCAATGGGATATAAGGTAGGATAAAGAACTACCTTTAGTTAGGATTCATGAAGCATAGGTTCTAAAAGGATATTGAAAATCTAGCATAAGGATCAGTTTACCTCCTCAAGGAAAGAACTTCATAATTCCTTCGAAGGTGATCAGCGTACTTTGTAAGAGCATCTTGAACATACGGTCTGCCAACAGTTCTTACTGCTGCGGCATTAAGTAAATTTTCCAATGACTGATGCTTCTTCAAGAGCTTCAAGGCAGTTTTCCTACCAAAACTAGGGGCCAAATGCTGAATCCCAGGAACACCGTCGCCTTCGTCACCAATAATGCATCCTACACGTAGAGATGCATAGAGTCATAAATAAATTAACTTGGGTTCTCTGACAAAGACATTAATACAAAAACCTGCATGTGCATGCACAAATTGAAGATCTGCACACCAATATCAACAAACCAAGAACGGGCATAAACAACCCTCGGAAGGAATGGAAGGGAAAAACACACATTTCATCTTCAGATTTTGCAGCCTATCCACGAAAATAAGCTTTCGATTGCTAAGAAAGTAGTATAGATCATGTAACATTCAACTGAGTCAAAGATGTATTGATGTATATTCCCAATTGTGGACAATCCTCCAAGGACCATGGAATTGTGCATGTGCAGGCAATAAAGAGGGAAGAAAAAGAAAGACATGAACTTATGGCATCTATAATTTTCAATAGAAAAGGAAATATTATTGACAGAGAATCGAATGTTTTCAAAGGATGAACCTTGACACAATGGTAGGCTGCTCCATTATGATCTGGGGTCACCTTTTACAGAAACAGCTAGAGCCTAGAGGGGCAAGACTGCATTCATAAGTTACTTTCTCACGACCACAGTGGCATAAGCCACTGTCCCTCTACTAGTAGAGAAGAGAGTAAACAGCTAACTCATTTTTCAGTAACAAATGTCTCTATGCAGCTTACATACAGTCCTTGTATGACCAAATGAATAGACCGAAAATTGGATGATCTGATACTCAAGGATCGGCATTTCGTTAGATGTGAGAACCTACTAAGAGGCATTGAAGCTAGAATTGGTGCTCACATATAGCAGGGAAAACCTGCTTCATACGTAGGACTTGTCAAGCAGATGAATGGCATGCCGGGGTTCTTAAACATATCTACTCGTTGTAAGAACTTTGCAAAAGTATGTATCTTTAAAAGAATTGAGATTCAAAAAATGGTATTGATCACTTACTGAGACTCAAATCAGACTGTGGATCACAACCATACTGAGCTATGTAATGCTTTAGAGTGTAGAAGGACCATCTATTCAACTCTGGAATAGGCATAACAATTTGCACGTCGTCAGATATCAATTGTTTGAAATCTTTATCGGGAGAAGCAATAACAACTCGATAACCCCTTTGTAAGACTTTTTCAGTAAGTGTAGCTATAATGTCGTCTGCTTCATGGGCTGCAATTTTCACAACCTGCATAGGATCATACCAATTTTCCTAATGAGGTCTTATTGCATTAGACTATGTTAATTCAGATGTGTTTCCATTGTGCTGAACATCCACCCAATATACACAAACACATATGCAGCCATAGCCTAATTCTAGATTATAAAGAAATCAGATGACTTGCAGAAACTGATTATGATTTTAGGAGCTTAGTTATAGACGAGAAGCTTCATGGGTAACATAAAAGCGGTTCACTCACTGGCACATTACACTTCTGAAGAGCATCTGAGATGAGTTGATGAAATCTTATAGCTGGAGTTCTTTCAAATCTACGAGAACCTGAGATTCGCGGTGAAAATATCTTCCTATGAGCTTTATAAGATGGCAATAATTTTCTCCGATACTCAATGGCTCCTTCTCCATCAAAAACCTGCATAAAATAATTTACTCCGATGTCAAAGGTGAACAAGCCCAAAGTACCATTGTTAATTAAAAACACTTGCTTCAACAGTGATATCTTGATCACTAGGATACTGGGAAAGAGACCGAGGAATACTGGAATAGGTCTGTTATCTATGTAACTAAGAGTAGTAGAAGTGCAGAATGTGTTTTTCTTGTTTATGCAGGGCAAACTGGCTTGTGTAGATGTATGAGTACTGTACTGTGACCAGCATCTTGAAGATAACCAAGAGAGAGAAAAGCTCAGTGTAAAAACTGATTTTTAAAAGATAAAAATTCAAATAAACAAGGGGAGGAGAAGGGGTGGTTACTAGGGATATTCTAACTATCCTGTTGTAGGCTGTGAAATTGAGGAAGAAGTAGAACTGAAAAGATGTGAAGGAATCTTATGGAGAACACTGAAATGTATTGTGTACCGACCTCCACATGAATATTGAAGTATACTTCAGCATAAATATCAGGGTTCTACTTCTAGTGACCAGGTGGTACTGACTACTGAGCGCATAATAGAGTGGCCTTCATGTGAATTGATGCAGTGGAGCTAGACTATAGTGGGCGATGGAGAGACCGACAAGTGTCCACGCGTTCCCATGTCCCTGAGGAATGTTTGAGAAATGGTTCACCACTTCAGCAATACTCGAGCATACGAAACTCGTGGCCAACAAGTGAGGACTAGGTCAACACAGTCCTGGTTTCAGCCACCACCAGGTGAGAACATTTTGGACATGAAAACACATGAACCTAACTTAGCTCAGGAGTCAAGACATCCCTCGTAACAGAACTATATGCTAGAACAGCTACCTTCTAATATCATGGCTAACAAGGCAGGAGTCAGCCAAAAGATGCAGTGGTTGAATCCGACCTTACCAAGCTGATCCAAGTGGGGAACATGGAGGAATGACTTCTAGCTCACAACAGTATTTTAATATTTCCTCTTTCTTAGCATGCTTAAAATAGGTATGTCATATCAACTAAAGAATTCGGTTGTTCAAGCCCTTACTGCTGCTACATATCAAGCAGGATTGCATGAAGCATGGACAAAGGGCTTCTGCATCTGTTAAAGAGTCACTTCTTTAGAATGGGAATACCCAATCCCAGTGGCATGGTGACATTTCCTTGGGGGTTCTGAGTTGGTATGCCCAAACAATTGAAACAAGTACTTGTCAATCAGATGGGTGTCAACATGACATTAATCAGGCTTATGATCAACAGGTCTACCTTATATTAGGCGAGTTCAGAAGACCTGGGCAGGGCAGTACGGTACTAACTTGAGCAGGTGCAACAGCTAGGGCATCGTGGTGGTTCACAAATAAATTGTCTACTGCAGTATGACTTTAGCGTAGAAGTGCAAAAACAACTATAGAGGTGGCTCACATTGTACTTAAATGGTCAAGATAACATCCTTGGTCGGCTCTAGACCACAATAAATCCTCTAGGTTATTGCCGGAAGTCAAAATCCTCTTAGCGTGTCATACATACAAAAGGTCAAGTTTGGGAAGAAATATAGAACGCATGTTGCAATTTATCGATTCCTTTGGGAATTTCTTTTTAGGGTTTCTTTAAACGTGAGAAGGAACAGTGGGTTGGTTTTACCTAATTCAAGGATTCTTGACTTTTTTTAGAAAAAAATAATTACTATTGATGTTTCAATCATGGATTGAATCATAAATCCATTAAACTCTATTATATACTTCAAACACTGATACTACAAATGAAGTGTATGTGTGTGGAGATGCTTACGGCAATGACAGGGTCAGAAAGGCTGACTTGAGAGAAGAATAAAGAAATCCAGTGAGCAAAATGGCGTAAGTCGGGGTTGCTTCCATCGTAACAGAGCGGATTCACATCCAACAAGAACACTCTCTTCCCCTTCTTCTTACAATCATCATCATCATTGTTTGAGTTTCCGGTTGCTACACTGCTTCGACGACATGGATTACCATCATACCTGTGTGGCAAAATCAGCCGCCCACCAACTGTTCGATCTTTTGCCCCTAAAGACGACGAAGTAGAAAGGGCCGTAATGGCGTTTTGCCTCCATGCTTTGGGAGTCCTTGCTAAGGTTACCAGCTTCGTTGAGGGAAGAGAAAGACGGGAGCGAAGGATGATGGGGTAGGAAGCTGCCACTCTCCCTGCTTCAACCATTTCCATTGTTTGTTTGTTATACTTTCTGGTAATTCCTCAGCCACTTTTAATACACTACATTTTTGTTTAGCATCTTTCTGTGGATAAACTAACAATTTGGTCCCTTCACTTCACGAAAGTTTATTTTGGCACCTTCTTTTTTTTGACTAAATTAGTAGTATACTTTTATGGGGAACCATAATAAGTAAACAAGTCAAACCAACTCGTGGATTCGATTTCGTTCGAATCGTTTGGGCCCGTCTCGACTCGATTCGCACCGCTTTCATGAACCAAGCCAAGCTCAATTTTCAGGCTCGTCATATTTTACAAGTTCGATTCGAATCGACTTGCAAGGCTCGCGAGCCGGCTCGTT
>JAOWAN010000043.1:7729485-7742546 GCA_028566635.1 Lobelia cardinalis
AAGAGATACCGCTAGATGTCACCTTGCCCTATTGAGATGAGGGTGCTATATTCTGCACTGGGGAAGACCCAAAATCAATAGGTTGTAGGGGCCAAAGCAATATCGTAATACAAAACAAAAAATAAAACTACGAACACTATCTGGATAGATATAAAAAATAATTTATACATTGTTACATTAGTTAAACTAGTTAAACCACATTCACAATTTAAATCTCTCTACAATTTTCAACCAAAACTTTCACTAAACTTTGAACCATTCAACTCGTCAGTTTTTTAATCTTTATGGAGATCCTTGGTGAATTTTATCTCTATATATGGAAGTTGTCTGCAGTGGCAGACTTACATTATGTCCAAAGGGGTCAATTGACTCCTTTTAGTTTTTTAATTAAGCCACTTTACCACCTTTAGTTTAGGAAAAAATAATTTTCAGCACTAATAATATTGATATTATTAAATTTTAACCCTTTTTACTATAGGAAAAAGTAAGCTATAGAAATTATTTTGACACCTTTAAAGTCAAAGTCAAGTATCTTTATCATTTTTTGATCGGTATTGTAATATCGACCCCCTTTTATCAATTTTTGGGATTCACCACTGGTTAACTGTAATAATTGTCTTCTATCTTGTTCCAAAAGTTTATTACAATACAGTGTAATCTTATATCCTTGGCAGAATCCATGGTTTTAATTTGTAACAGTTTCTGGATTTAGAACATATTTTAACTACTGAAAATTTTGAACCTACAAACTTACGATCCATGATTTGTATGAGATACAAAATTTAAACTACAGGAGAAAGAACCTTGTGAGCCAAGCAAAAAATAAAATAAAATGAAAAGATAAAAGTGCAACAGCTTTGTGAAGGTAAGAAAAAAAGTTATTCGGTTCTTCTATTGTTATTCATTAATTAACATCATTAGTGGTGGATGTCTTGCACTTCCTTTTAACAATAAATAGATAGTCGATTGTTGGCTGCTCAAAGAGAAAATTTATACTCCCTCCATCCCGAAAAGATCTTCCCATTGTGCATCTCACAAATATTAAGGATGAAATTTTACATACTTGTACCATTTTAAAATTGTACAAAGTTGTTTGCCATTTATAGAAACAAGGAGATCATTTTGGGACAAACAAAAGCGAAAAGTGGGAAGATTCTTTGGGGATGGATAGAGTAAATAAAAAGCTCACTAGTGGTGGAAGGAATGATATGCATATTTAGCTGAATGAAAACAAAAACCTCAATGAGTAATGATGTTTATATCTGGATTTTCACGTGGGCCAAACTATATATAATTGGTGGATGATAATGAATAATTCTTGAAGATATGAGGACTGTAGGATGGATTTTACAAATCTTTGGGTGGGGGGAGTATGGCTTCCATTGCTCCCTCCCTCCTGATCATGGAGAATATTAGTGATAACATATATATCCTGCTGCCATAGTAATCAGACCGAGGCGTGCTTGTGACGAAATGTCTTTCCCCTTTGTGATGGGAATTTCCGAGACTGTATGATAGGAATGATCACCTTCTTGGGTTTACTCTCCTATGTGACTTTTGCATGTATGATGTATCACTGTATCAGTCTTATGAATGGGCTATTGATCTAGTACTGGTCGATGAAGCTGCTTCATCACTGCTGATATTTTGTATTGGTCGCCAGAGTTGGGTTGGGTAAACATTTGGACATGGAATCATTCCAAATATATAGAAACATTTGATCTAACTTGAGCATGTTGATGAGGTACACATAGTCACCAGTTACACTGGCCCCCCTCTGAAGGTAGGTTTTGTGGGGTAAAATAGAAGAGACTGGCTGGAAAAACAATTTTCATGTCCTAACAGAGCTGATTAATATTTAAAAGTTCTTGTTTAGAGTGTTGCCTTTGAGTCTAGAAATTTTTAGAAGGGAACTGTAGCTCCACTTTTATATATTGAACTGCAAGTGGATAGATTTTTTTTAAAAATTATTTTATAATTTTACCTTAGGTGACAAGGTACTGACCTGTTCTTTTTCCAATTTTTTTCTGTTTATGTGCACTATGATGTGTGATGAGCGAAACTAGTTCACTCAACCTTTTTCAGGTTTGATCTCGCATAGATATGACGGCAATGATTCTTTTGTGCTACCTGATTAGGGCATAACCAGACTTTTAGAAAAATCAATTTGAGTGCTGTAGTACAACGTAGGAACATCCATGCCTATTATTTGCCCGATGAGTTTCCGCCTATTCAGACAAGCTCTAAATGTATTGGGTCTGAAATAACCACTAGGCTAAGCTACTTGGTCATAAACATATTTTCCATCATCATGGTCTCATGATATTTGTCTTTAAGTCCATATTTTCTGTGCTGTTGTTTCGTGGAGTTCTCTGCATTCTGAGTGATACATGCCGTGGCCACTCGGTACTTTCAGCACACAATGATGCATTGATTATTATCCTACTTGAGCCTTCTATGGCACGTATATATTCTTTTGGAAGCCTCTGAGATTGTTTGCTGCTTTGCAGGCACTTTTACTCTTTCCAACCTAGGAATGTTTGGTGTAGACCGGTTTGATGCCATCTTACCACCAGGAACTGTAAGTTTTCGAATCTAACCTCATCCTCGCAGATTCATTTGGGTGGTAAATTTGAAAGTTTTCTCCCTACTTTAGAAGCTGTTAAATCCGCCGTTTGGATCATTTTACTGCAGGGTGCAATCATGGCTGTTGGAGCATCTGAGCCTACAGTTGTTGCTACCAAGGATGGCCGAATGGGCATGAAAAGTCAAATGCAGGTAAACATCTCATTATGTCTAAAACTTCTAGCTCGTTAACCAGTACTCTTTCCCAGTATCTTTGAACAGTGTTTCTTACTTCCATTTCCTGGGTAAATTAAAATTCTACAGGTAAATGTTACTGCTGATCATCGTGTCATATATGGTGCTGATCTCGCTTCGTTCTTGCAAACTCTAGCCAAGATCATTGAGGACCCAAAAGATCTCACAATCTAGTTTGACCATGTTGAAAATTTCTTTCTTGGTGTATACATGTTGATCTAGTTTCCATCTTTAAGATTCTCGCTCTTGTTGGAGTACTGCTAGTCAGGATTTCAGGAGCTAGCATAAATGTAGTGTTTGCTCAATCAATTTTTCCGAGGAACTACAAGAGCATAATTCTGAAGAGCACCTTCCCCCCCCCCCCCCTTTCTTTTTTTACCCCAATGTTTTGCCTCAACCGTTTAACTCAAACTCTGAAGATATTATATGAATGTGGCTTATTGAGGGTTCATTACTGTAAAACATTACATGGTTTTTGCTCGATGTGATTCTAGAAATTAGTGCAAAAGGGATTCTTGAAGATAAATTCAAGTTGAGTTCTATATATTTGATTCTCTCATGAGTCATGACACTTGAAAGACCTTGTTGATGTAGTGTACTGCTTCCCTTAGTTCTTATCAAATCATCAAGAAATATGTGGCTGCAACCCAGGGAATTACAACAGACTACAGTGACACGGTGAAATGAAGAGTATAAAAGATATGCATCTGTATCAGTTCAGGTAGAATCCTCAGGCGGTAGCCCTTTTATGTCCACCAGACTACCGGATCGAGTTTTGCCTAGTAGCAAAACCCATTTCAATGAATCAATACACGAGGAAACCAAATCTTACTACAATTCAAGGAGCCAATGCATGAGGAAAGCCCGGAACGTAACTATGCGACATAGAAACTTCACTAAAGCTCAAAAATCAGCCATATCACATGGGTTAAACTGATCTAGAAACATTAGTAATATGGTTACCTCAACCTTGAGGACTTCTACCCATTTTGCTTTCACCACACAAGGTTTCCAGTGTGAAATATTGGATTGTGCATATGTTCCACCAAAAAGGGTGATTAGGCTTGTGCCAAAACCAACTTTTGGAGCCAAGCTGTTTCCTGTATTAGAAGGCCTCTAGTGCTAAGAAAGTTACAAGCTGTATCATCTCCATGCCTCTAGTGCTAAGAAAGTTACAAGCTGTATCATCTCCATTCTGATTGTCACTTCTACTCCTTTGAATTGAGAGAAAAGAGATTTTGTCCGGGAGGTCAAGCTCTATGAATATTTCTAAAATAATGCTAGGTTTGGTCGAGTGGAAAGTGAAACGACGAAAACAGGAAGGTGGAGGATGAATGGGTGGGGAAATTTATCCAAGTGCGCCGTTTCTCAGGATACCTACAAGGAGGAAATTTGAAAGGATGAAATACATCTTGAAAGAAAACTTATATTGATGCTCTATCTATGAATCCAAATCATAGTTCTTACTTGGCAAACAAGAAGTCTGCTGCCCATAAAAAATTCTCACTAAAAAGGTTTTCGCTTCAACAGGGATGGAAAATTTAACCTTAAGTTTTATGCTTCCTTAACTGAATTCTCCCTGCAAAAGTGATGCTCCAGTAGACACAAAACAAGAACCAAAAAAAGGAAGTGTAAAGGGTTGAAGTACTTTGTATTGTTCCTACTGCCATGACGCCATTGCGGTGATGCAGAACCTAGTATCTCTACTAGCAGAAGCTCTAGAAACTTACTATATTACATACCAATATAATGATATTCAAGTGAAGATTGGGGCAATCTTGATCAACTGCCGCTCCATACTAGTATATCAATTACAAAACTGGGATTTACATATTTTACACAGTAAGATTAACTAAACACACGTCACTTTTGCAATCAAATGCTTTACATATCTCGTATAACTAAGAGCTTCTAATTCAAGCAACCTCATTTTATGGTGGTCTGCTACGAGAAATAAAATCTCACGAGCAACAGCTCTTACCGTGCATTGAGGAGCATCCTTAATACACTCTTCATCTTCGGTCTTGCTTCCGGGGAGACATTTACGCAAGCTAGAGCGACCCTGAGGACTGCCACCATTTGGCCTCTAGTAGCTGGTGAGGTCCTGCTCACACTGAAATCAAGGATACTGCTCCACTTATTTTGCTCTGCCGACCTGCTTAATGCCCATTTGGCTAACTCAGTTCCCTCACTCACTGCTGCCTTTCCGGTTAGCAGTTCCAATAGAATTACCCCAAAGCTGTAGACATTCCCAGCCATTGTCACCCTCATTGTGTAAGCATACTCTGAAGATTTACAAAGAAAGACAAAAAATCAGAAAATTATGCAGATAACCTTGACAGTGTCTAAACACGGTTCAGAAATTACAGTTTAAGGATAATAGAAAATAGATGTCTTGCTAAAGAACACTAAGAAAATGTCGAATCTTGTCAGAAATACCAATAGTGCATCATATCTTGAAAAGCGAGTAATGGATTAATAATGGTTGGATGATTGGGGGTGGGGGGTGTACCTGGAGGAATATAACCAACAGAACCAGCAATAGTAGAAAGACTTCCTGTGCTCTTTGAAGGATCGATGACCTTGCAAAGCTCCACATCTCCAACCTGAGGTTCCTTCATGGATTTGAGCAGGATGACTCTGCTGGAAAGGTCAAGAAGTAAAATTGGACTGGAAGTGCTTCCATGCAGAAAAGCCAATGCCTGAGCAACTCCAATAGCTATACTGTAGCGGCTCGTCCAATCCAAAATATCTCTTGAGCTACCATGAAGAACATCAAAAAGAGTGCCCTTTTCGGCAAATTCATACAAGAGATAAGAACTATCAACAGTCAAGACATAGGCAAGAGGTGTCATGATATTTGAATTGTTCAGCTTCCCTAGAACCTCTAGCTCTTCCTCGAATCGATCATGGGTACCCAATTGAAATATCTTGTCGCTCCACTTTATCTTCTTGACAAAGTACTTCATTCCAGATGGCATGATGGCTTTATAGTAGGTCGTGAATCTTGTCTGAAAAAAGAGGTTCGAGGGATGAGCCACAGCCTCCATGGCTTTTGTGAAGTCGATATTTGATCTATGAATTCCATTTCCTGTCAACAGGGTGCTCTTAATGACATGAGGAGGAGTTGGAGGGGGGTTCTCTCCTCCCAATTGGAAGTGCTCATCATTGATCCTGTACATTCTCCTAGACACTAGAAGAGCAATAAGTGCAATTATTCCAACAGTAATCACGGCTGTTGCAGCTGCAATCACAACCCCCACAGCAACACCTTTTCTCTTGCCAGTTCTGGTTAGTTTGGGGGGGTTTGGTGGAGGGTGAATGAGATTGTTATTCCCTGTTGTAACAGCATTGACGTACGGTTTAAATATCGGAACAAATCCTGATAGCTGATTGTTTGAAAGTATCAATTGTGACAAGCTTGGCATTTCTGTAAGGAAATCGGGAATTCTTCCTGAAAACCTATTGTTTGAGAGATCCAAAATTTCGAGGCTGATTAACTTAGAGAGGCTCCCTGGGATAGGTCCTTCAAAGTTATTGCTGCTGAGATTCAAAGCAATTTGCAAATTCGTTGGGAGTGCTGATATAATTCCACCAAACTGGTTGTGACCGAGTTGGAGCTCCAACAAAGAATCCAAGGAGGCAATCGAATAAGGAAGGGGACCACTTAGATTGTTGCCTTGTAAATCCAAATTTTGAAGACTCTGCAAGCTGGAAATGGATGACGGAATGGAACCAGTCAAGGAATTCCAGCTGATATTTAGCCGTACCAAGTTTACTAATTGAGTAATCTCCACCGGGATCACCCCAAACAAGTTGTTGTGTTGAAGGTTCATAACATGAAGGCTGCTAATATTACCCAACTCAGGTGGAATCACTCCAGTCAGGTTATTCTGAGCTAAATCCAACAATGTCAAATTCTTGCATAAACTCAGCTCAGGAGGAACGGCACCAGCTAATGCATTGTTATCAACTTCCAGATAGGTTAATTTTTGAAGAACCCCAAGTGATGAGGCCGGGATTCTCCCGCTGAGTTTGTTACTTTTCAATCTCAACCTAACCAAGTTTGCTGATAAATTTCCAGGTATTGATCCCTCCAATGAATTGAAGGACAAATCAACAGCCTGCAAATTGGACGGCGATAAAAGCCCAACTGGAATGGATCCATTTAGATTGTTATAACTAAGGTCCAGGTTCTTAACATAGCTCGTGATTCCAGGGGGAATCGCACCAGTAAAGAGATTCTGATTCGCAGCAAACCGCGACAGAGTTACTATCCTGGAAAGGGAATTGGGTATCTCACCAGTCAAATTATTTGACGACAGAACGAACAGTTGCAACCTGGACAGGCTGCCAAACGCTTCAGGAATCGACCCAAACAGAGCGTTACCACCAAAATCTATCAGTGTCAAATTTGTATAATTCACGATTTTGAGAGGGATATTTCCACCAAAAAGATTACGGCCAAGCGCAAGCTCCTCTAAAGCCATAGCTTTTCCAAGGTTGGTGGGAACAGGCCCACTGAACTGATTGAAACTGAGGTTCAAACTCTTGAGCCCATTCAACCCATCCAATTGTAAATCAATGGTTCCACTCAAATAATTATGAGAAAAATCCAAGATTTCTAACATTTCAAAACCATGAAAACTAGGCAAAGAACCAGCAAGTCTATTTCTACTGAAATTCAAAACACTTAAACCCCTAATCCCACCACAACCAGATATGAACTCATCTGGGATTGAAGTGAAATGGTTGTTGGATAGATCAAGAGACTGCAAGGTGTCAATTTGGCACAGGAGGGGCAGAGTGTCAGGGTTAGAGGCATAAAATGAGGAGAGAGAAAGGGCAGTAACAGTAATGGAGGAATTGATGGGAGGAGAGCAAGAAACTCCAGTCCAAGAACAAGGGTTTGGACTTTCAGTAGAATTCCATGTGAAAGAAGGTCCAGTGCTGTTCTGGAGAAGACCATATAAGTTGTTCATCACATTCACTTGGGTGGAAGGCAATTGAGAAGTAACAAACTTACTGAAGAAGAACAAGAACAAGTAAGAGGTTGCATGTACATACCTGCTCATCATTTCAGCAAGTTCCCACCTTAATTTCTGCAGTTTTTCCCGTTTCTATCAAGTGGGTATTTTTATATCTCTGTGTTTTTGTATAGAGTTCTGGTTTATGAAGAAAAGACTAGAAGACAGGTGTGTGTGTGTGTGTGTGTGTGGGTGAAGAAAATGAGGGAGTTTGGAAAAAGATGTTTGGCGTGTTGAGAATGGAGTTGACCTTGACTTTTACTGTTAGGAAAGTCTTTGGGAAGAATTTAAAGACTGACAAGAGTGTGATTTTGGTTTGGAGTACTAAAATTCTCTGAACCGCGAGACACGGTGAGAGGAGAGGAGGTGTCCACTCCCCTTGAACTTATTCAGATTGACAGATCACCTACTCATACAAATTTTAGATGGCAATAATGGCATCCAAAATTTATTTATGGTCATATCAAGAATACGATATTGTGCGATATTTGATTTTAATATTTGATATGTAAAGTGAAAAAGTATGAGAGAGATAGAAAAAAATGGTGGGACCTATGATATGTAAAGTGAAAAAGTAAAAAAAATTAAATATCAAATATCAAAAAAATTAAATTTATGATCTAAGCAATCTGCAAGTTCAGTAGACTGTATTCATGGAAGATGTGGAAAGAGTCCATCCAAGTTTTCCCCATGATGGGTCAAGTCATGCATTTTCCTAAATTTTGGTTGCTTGTAATGTTAAAACAGAAGTTGCATTTTTGTTATGGGATAGAATAATTATTTGATCTCTTAATTTTACATTTACTATGCTTTTGATTTTGCTTTTAGATTTATTGTACATTTGATCCTTCAACTAAATATACACGTTATAAATAATATTTTTTTTTGGAAAAAAAAACAATGTAAACTTGATTTTACCCCTTCGTACATGTTAAACTAACCTATATATACCTATTAAAACTAGTACATTGCCTTTTACTAAACAATTAATCATATTCAGTCAAATATTAAAATTTTAAAGTTAATTAACAATATAAAATATATTAATTAAAAAGAAAATAAACTCAAAATTACAATTAACTATAACTAAAATTTAATTCTCAAATAAAAAAAAAACTAAAAAAATGCTTAAACCAAAATCCAATTGAATAGTCTAACTTGATCTAGAACTTTTAAATTTTATTTTATATTGAGAATTAAATATTAATTACATTTAAACTTAAGCTTTTACAGGTTTAATTAAATTAGTTTAATATGTAATTTTAAGTTTATTTTCTCTTTAATTAGTTAATTAATTTTAATACTTTAATATTTGGATGATTATAATTAATTATTTAATAAGAAAGGATATAACCTTTGAAAGTTGAACATAAAAATTTAATAATAAAGGATATAACATTTCAAAGTTGAGCATAAAAATTCCTTTGATGTTGTGTTTTCTTTTACGCTAAATTGTAGCATTTTTATTCATCAAAATTCAGGATCATTATATTCCGGATAAACAAAGGGACTCTATCCAATCAATATCTACATTCAAGCATAAATCAGACGTCCTAGCAATCGTATGAGCAACTTAATTCACTAAACGTCTTATAAATTTGTATACAATTTTCGACAATCATTTACAACATTCCCAAAAGGTGAGTCGTTTTCGCATGCGTTCATCATAGCATTAACTACTATCCGTGAGTCAATCTCAACGTCAGCATTCGACTATCACAGTCTTTTAATCCAACTCAGAACTCTCTTAGTGATAATAATTATGCCATATCCGAGCTAAACACACCGGTCATTTTCTTACACATTTCAGCAATAAAACACCACTCACGGCTTCGAATAACAACTTCACATTCACTAGTCCCACCAGCTTCAAACAATGCGGCATATTATTACATTTATCTGCCCTTTCATCGGGTTTTAATTACCATTTTTCTGTCACTTCATTCCCTCGCCAAATATCATCCTCCTTTCCCTCCTTATTATATTTCCTTCAATTTTTAACCATTTCCGTCGAGGTGGCCATAATAATAACTGTTGAGGTTTATTCATTCTTCCATACCATCTTATTTCTACTATACTATATATTCCACATGGTGATTCCAATATCTTCAATTTTTAGCATATCTACTGTTCTCAGTATCCTTTGTAGCCAACCTATTATGCCCCAATCTCCATCCACTGCCGTAGGTATCTTAATTACATTTCAAACAGCTCTCGCAACTCGATATTGAATAAATAGATAACTACTTGTTCCTCCATATTACATAATGGGGCATACTGAAGGTATGTCATTGTCCTTCGCCTTAGCATATCACGAGTGTACAACATTTCTTTATAAACTTTCAACAAAAAGAAACAAACCTTTGGAGGAATATTTAATTTTCATAATTTCTCCCACCATTCTTGAGTACCACTTGGCGCATAAGACGTGGATGTTAACATTTTGTAAGCCGACTTGACCGTGTACATTCCCTTTCGATTCAGGCACCTATAGACTTACTCATCAATCGCCAATCTGCCCAATGGGGTAGACAGAATAAGATTTGCACATTCTGAAAGAATTTCAGACTAAGTATTCATTCCAAATTCTTGAGCCAAGCAGAATAAGCTCGAGACATTTGTCCCACCAAAGCCGAAGTTGTGCAAAAGACTCGGTGGGACTTATCTATGCAAAGAGAGCCATGTATCTTCAAATATTTTAACTTTCGAACTATCCCCAATATTTCCTTTGATTTTATGTCTACGTTAGTCTAAGAGGTTAGTAGGGACAAAATTAGGCTTAAATATTGTATATATTTTGAAAAAAAAAATACTATTCATAAAGTATATAATTCGTAGTTAAAGTACCAAACATATAGTAAAAATAAAATTATGATCAGACGTATAGTTAGAATATAGTTTATGAATAAATAATTATTTAATTATTTTCATGTATTACACGTATTGTGTAAATTTTAATTTGGAATGAAAATGAAACACTTCTATTATTTTACTTTTTTCAAAGGAAAAATGCAGCTGAAATGAAGTGAGTATATAGACTATAATGTGGGTGTGTTTGTTGGCCGTTACTCAGCTCTTAAGAAGACAATAGCTGACTGATTCAGCACATAGCCCATTAATTAAGGCTATTTGATAGGAATCTCTTAATCCATTCAAAATCTTCTTGATCGTTCAGCGGTATTAGTAAAAGCACATTATAATAATATTGTCCTCCGTTACGTCCTACAATTCTTATTTTATTGAAACAAAAAAGGGAAGATAACCTTGTCAATGCCCATGCTCTTGTGCACGGCGCAGAAAAAAAATATTTCAGCTCTTAAGAAGACGATAGCTGACCGATTCAGCACATAGCCCATTAAGGCTATTTGATAGGAATCTCTTAATCCATCCAAAATCCTCTTGATCGTTCAGTGGTATTAGTAAAAGTACATTGTAATAATATTGTCCTCCGTTACGTCCTACAATTCTTATTTTATTGAAACAAAAAAGGAAAGATAACTTTGTCAATGCCCATGCTCTTGTGCACGGCGCAGAAAAAAGTAATTTTATAATTTTATGATTAGTAAATACTCGGGTTCGATGGCACTACGAAGAAAAATTTTGACAATTCATTTTTTTTCATTTTTCAAATGCAAATAGATAATTATTTTAATTTACTGCCTAATCGTAAATAATACTCACTCCACTATTTATGAAAAGGACATTATGGATAGAAAAATAAGTCTTTTTAACTATTTGCTACAATTTTCTTTTATTTAAAAGTATTAATTTGATATAGTGAAATGTTAATGCCTTAAATAATAATAATAACATACAACAAAATAATGAAATTAAACTTTTATTTATAAAAAGTTTATCTCAATAATAACACATAATGTTTAATTTAAGTATAATAATTAAATTAAAAAATTACTTTTACAAACAATCATCATAACTAAAATATTAAATAACTTTAATCATTTTAATTTTAAAATTTAATAAAATTTATTCTATAATTCTTTGAATTATTAATGTGATAAGTCCAATACATTACTCAACACTGGGGGTAATTTGCATCGCCCATCCCCGTAATTTGATCAAATTTACCCCCTCTAGGTTCGGCTATTATACATGTCTACTCTTTTATATATTTTATTTATTAATTTATAGTTTTATATAAATATAATATAAATAAAAATATTTAACGATTTTTATTTAATAAAATTTATCAAACTTTTATATAATTGATCACAATTATTTTTAAAACTCATATATATAATAAAAAAAAGGATAAAGAAAAAATTCGTGTAATATTAAAGTTCAATACACACAAATATACATATTTTAAATATGTAACATATATATTAAGTGAATCCTTTTTACGAAAATAATTTATAATTTAATAATATTATAAAATTTGATAATTTATTATTTTTAAGTATAAATAGATTTTTATATACATGTATATATGTATACATATATATTTTTTAATTTTAATTATGAGAGAATATTTTTACATTTCTCTTTCTCTTTCGATTTCATGATATTCATATTTTGAAATCAACAAATTCATTCAAGCTAAAGCCGTTCATTTATAATTAATATTGAATATTTATATATGTATATATAATTATATGCGCATATATTCTATTCATATAAAATAACGTAGTCTTAAAGTAAAAAATATAAAATAATATAAACTTACAAATTATTTTTGAAAGAATATTGATTGAGTTGATGTATATATGCTATGATGTGTAATTATTTAATTATTTAATTATGTTACATCAATTTTCATACAATAAGTCAATCCTTCGTCCAAAAAATAATTTGTATAATTAATTATACATTAATATTATTTTATGATTAACGTTAATATATATTATAATAAATATTAATATACGCATATACATATACATATACATATACATGGACATAAAAATATATTTATAGTCAAAAAGTAAGTATAAATAATATAATAATTTTAAATTAATTATTTTCATAAGATGAATTGACTTGATATATATGCTATACATTTAATTATATATGTGTATGTGTTCAATTTATTTTTTAGCTTGAATATATATTAATTTTTAATTTAAATACACCTAATTTCAAAGTAATTATGATAAATTATTGGGTTTATCGCGTTTTAGATCCCAATGTTTACTCAAAATCGCAATTTAGGCCCCCAGGTTCCAAACTTCGCAATTTAGGCTCTGATGTTTCAATTTT
>JAOWAN010000043.1:7742646-7755797 GCA_028566635.1 Lobelia cardinalis
ATACGGCTGTTGCTGCTGCTGTTGCGCAGGGGGCGATGAGTTCTAATAATCACCATACTCACCCTCACCATAGTCACTATGGCTGCCGCCCAAATTCCTCCCTCTCACTTGTTCTTCCGGCCGGTCGGAAGCTAAGGGCACTAAACTGAATTTACAAATCGCACAATCTAGATCTAGTCTCCATCTCTATCTCTCTTCCTCCCTCTTACTCGTTCTTCCAGCCGCCTAAATTCGTGTATTCTTTAGTTTTCAGATCTGGTTGTTGGACATAAAGAGTGTAAGCGAGAAATAGGCAGACAACAGTTGAGAAAAAAAGTGGAGTGGTAGGAATCAAATCTGATAAAATTGATGTCTAGGATGTATGAATCGTAGTAAATAAATGCAATCGGTTTCTGGTCCCGTGATTTTTTCCAAAATTGGTCTGCATATGTGGTGGTTGTTTGAAACTTGGGTTTGAAATCTGGATTTGAAATTTTTGGGTTTGAGATCTAGTAGTGATTGTTGGTGGTTGTTGATAGTGGTGATGGCAATACCGGTAGTGATGGTGATTGTTGGTGATGGTTGTTGGTGGATGATGAATGTATGTAGGTAAGAAGAAGATGAATGCAAATTATCTTTTTTATTCTTAGTTATACAAGTTAATTTCCTAAATTGTCCTCTATAAACGCCCAATTGACGGTGAATTGACGGCAGGGACTAAAATCGTCCGTTTTTTTCAAACTTGTATTAAAATTGGCCAAGTTCAAAGTAAAGGGACTATCTGCAAAAATTACAAAATTTGAAGAACCATTTATGAAGTTATCCCTAGAAAAATCAATGATATCGGAATTCAACGGTGCCGGATCCATAATTTTTGTGGGTAACTGCACTTTGAGTTCATATCTTCTTTTTAAAATGGTGTTATCGTCACATCTTTCTAATATTTCATCCCAACCATTTATGATCCTAAATTTTAAATTATAAAATTTTAAAGTTTCTTGTATTTCAAATGCAAGCCAATACATAAAGAAAAATAGTGAATTCACATTAAATATAATTATCGTAGTTGTGATTGATGTGAGACATGATGAATGTATATATCTTGTAATGGATAGAATATTTTCTACATCGTTGAATCTTAATATATGGAGTTAAATTTAGACCCGTTAATGGTGAGCGAGTCAAATTAACGAATTGGCTCGCAACCCTCACAGATCGAGTTAAATCGAATTCGTAAAATATAAAAAGTCTGAAAATTGTGTTTAACTTAGCTCATAAAAAATACGTGTATAATCGAATTAACGAGCTCGTTTACCGTCTATTTGTTGGACATGTCTCCATGACCCTTGGGTCATAATTCATAAACTTGAGTTCCCTTCATTTGGTCTTGCCCATGCATTTTCCCTCGTTGAGGTTTTATGATGAAAAAAAGAAAAGGAATTTAAAAAGTAAAAAGTAAAAGAAGTGCACCAAATTAACCCACTTACTATATCTGCCACTAAAATGATCTCTTAACCAAGACTTTTTGACTTTCATCCCCTGGTCTTGTGGACATATTTATGGGCCTTATTAGCGTGATCCACGCCCCCAAAAACAAACTCAACTGGGCCGTACTTGTCACTCTCACCAAATACTTTTCAACCTTTGGTGGTACCATCAAATTTCCATTCTAGTTGAGATTTTTCAATCAAAAATCATTCATTCCAGGTCACAAGTAATTAAAAAGAGGGCCCCACATTCTACACACCAAGAAGAAATTCCTAAACAATGTTGCAGCAGTTGAACTAGAAAAAACCTTTCCAAATCCAAAACACATACCAAAAACCTTTACAGACTACCAGTAAACCACCCTCCCATTTTTTGGCTGAACTTTTATTTCACACACACACTCCATCAACTAAGCCATGGCTCCTCCAGATGAAGCTGAGGACTTCAGCTTCCCTCCGATCGCGAACACTCCGCCCCGGTTCTTCGAGTCCCCGCCTTTGTGGTGCCCATCTTCCTCTTCTTCTGCAGCCCTTTTCGACGTTGATGATGATGATGATGATCAGGGTACCAAAGATGATAGAGAGGGAGAACGGATGGACGTTTTGTGGGAGGACTTGAATGAAGAAAATGCAACAAGTGGCGGGCTGGTGTCAGGAGTTGGTATTTCATCGTCGGGGTTGAATGCGAAATGTGGTTGTCTTCAGTTATTTAGTCCTTCCAAAGGCAGTGGTAAGAGGCCGAACGTATTGGTGTTTGTCAAGTTCTTGCAAAAGTTGCTATTGATTCGTAACACACGTCAGCCAATCAAGAAGCGCGCTTGGTGATCGTGATTGTTACCCCCTTATGACTTATAGCTAGAGGCTGATGGATTCATGGCTACACTTTTCCTTTCCTCTTTCCTTTCTGAGGTTGATGGTGGCCTTGGTAGGGATCAGACCTACCTTGTATATTTCCAGTTCTATCACTTAGCCATTCCTCGGGATCAGACCAACTACTCACCACTGTATTTGGTCATGAATCTTTTACGAAGCGATGGAAGGAAAGCAAATGCAATGATACAAGATCAGAAGGGAAAAAAAACTTCATTTTGTACCATAGTTTTACACATAACAATCATCAGATAGTTGGAAAAACTTCTTTTGTTCGGGCTTAGACAGCAGGTTTATATATAATGATGTAATGTGAAATAACATTAGACATCTGTATGAAACTCATATTTCAAAAGTCTGACAAATACCCTTTACCTACACTTTAATGATACTCCGTCGTCCCTTATTTTATTTTTATACTTTAACCAAATATTTATAAAAAATTACTCTTCGCTTCGCTCGTCTCCCCTGGGGGGAGAGATAGCTGCCGGAGGAGAGGGGAAGGGGTTCCCTCTCCCCCGTACCCCCTCTCCCTCTTGCTAAGCGTTCGGGACAACCACCCAGCCGTCCCTCTCTGTATGAGGGAAACACATACTTTGGCTTCCTTGCCCTCTCACGCCTCTTGCGAATTAATTAAAATTGTACAGTTTACTTGATAATATGCATGTTTTGGTTGATCTTCTACGTAAGACACGAGAAAGCTGCTTATAAAAGGGACCAAAACAGGGATATTATCAAGTAAACTATCAAGAGATCTTCTATGTAACACACGACTTGGGTACCTTTTACGCGTTCTTTTCTCTCGAAGAATGTGGTCTCTTCCTCCTCCATAATTTCCACAGTAGTTACACAGCTATTTCATTTTCAATATCTGCACTTCAATTCATAAGCAGAAACATGTGTTTCCATAGCTGGACAATTAAGGTATAAAGGAATGGCTTCTTGATCTAATAATAAGCTAACAGGTTTCACCTGCATCCTCTTCCCAGCTCTTCAGATAACCGTTGCCTTTTGCCTTTCTCATTGAAGCCGAGAGATTACAGAGGACAAGAGAGCGAAAGGAAGACATTGACGCTAATGTGTTTACAAGGACCGTGGCATTAGGGGAGTACGACTGATTCAAATGTACAATATGTGTTGCTGCTCTTTGTCACAAGATAGGATTATGACTTCTTTTTTTTTTTTTTGGGCCCCAAGGGGACATGAGAATGGATCGAATCTGATACCTTACATATTGTAAAGCTTAGCTCTACCACTGAGTCACCCCTTAGGTTCGAATTATGACATGCAAATTTATTCGGATCATGTCTCATTTTGGTCTGGTCTATTGAACTGCATACTTTCGAGTTGATAATTCCTTCGTGTTTTTCAGGACTCAAACAAATGCAGAATTTTAGTATTTCAGCAAATAACAGGGGATTGTCGACAGAACATACATCTTTTGTCAGTAAATGATGACAGCCTACAGCCGCTAGCAGTCCGCGTTGGGATTATAAACCTCCAAACCACAAAAATGAACGACACTATATTCGAATAGATGAACAGAAATCAAACCCCTGAATGGAAATTGGAAAAATGTTAGGACAAGCTTGCAGGAAAAATAGAAAACCAGAAACTTCCCATTACTATATTTGTAAAAAAACAGGGATAAATTATCCATCAAAAATTGTGATACAGCAACAATTGCACCCACTATGACAGCTAATGTGACATCTCCACTTCTCCATCCAACAAACAAGGCAATGAATGGCATGGAATGGAAGATCAAAATGATACAGTGGAGTGGAGACTGTTCTCTTGAAACGAATCAATCAGACTAACCTCGCTGTAATTGATTGTATTGCCTAAAAAGATGTACGTATTTGCTGGCATTTCTTTCCTCGCATCCAAAAACTGGTAAACGTAAAAACACAATGGATGATGCCCACAGCCAGCACTGACGATGCAAACCCGTTCACACAACAATCTTAAAGCCAGTCAATAAGAGCTTGCAGCCAAGTATATGATACAGGTAAATTGGCAAGCCAGTTGTGTAGGAATGCTCTGCGTACTGCACGAATCCACTATTCTGACTCATTTCCTGGAATATTTCTCTTCTCCTCCTCTGACCTGTGGCGGAATAGCTTTGCTATCTTTCGCCTCTCACAGTCCTGAAACAAAACCAAAAACAGAAAGAAACAAGATTTTATGATTTCAGTGGACACCCAAAAGGGCCCCAACGCACAGAGACACACACACACACACACACACACTATTATATATATATATATATATATATATCAGTGGACACCGAAAAGGGCCCCAACACACAGAGACACACACACACACAATATTATATATATAGAGAGATATATATATTTATAGAGAGAGAGATAGATTGGGAAAGCTAACTTCCCCACCTCCGGTCACAAGTTAGCATGTTGACCATTTTTTTTTATACAACCGCGCTTTTAAGCATGTTGGTGGACTTCTTGGAGGACATTTCATGATTAAGTTGGATATTTCCGTCAGAAATAGAGGGTCAAGGTGCTAACTTGCAATGACGGGTGGGAAAATTAGCTTTTCTATCAATTGTTTACAAAAAGATGAGACAACACACCTTGAACATGTTGAGGTAAAATGGCTTGTTAGGATTCATCCTCCTCAATTTCTGGTATGTATATGCAAAGCTTAACTGATCACGAGGAGTGAACCGCTCGACCTCATTAAACCAAAGACACGAGAATAAGTTTGACATTGGCGTGTGTGCCCTTACGATGAATGAACCCTCAGGTACATCTATAGATAAGAAAGAAAATGTTAGTGATGATTGTACAAAAAATTTCATGTAAAAAGGAGTTTCTATACAAAAGCATACTGCTAGGTAGAAGCTTGTTTGGATCCAATGGATTGAATCTTTTCAGCCCGTCTGCCTGATAGAATGCAAATTGCTCATCGATAACAGTATGGTTGTATTTGTTAAGCTTCTTATTTTGAGCCACTTCTTCCCATACACAGTGACGGTCATAATGATTGGAAATGGCGTACTCGTGACCTTTTCGCCACAGGAAGTATTCTAAGATGAGAAGAGGGTCTAATTGAAGGCGCAACTTGCTATCCAACCAAATTGAATACCTGAAGGACTTCATATACGTAAGGTTAGACATAAACTACTTGAGAGATCAAAAGAAATAGTATCACATATATCAGGATGATTTATTAAACAAATAGATAAATACAACGATCCAACTAGAAACATATATGTGGTCCATATTGATCATCTTCAAAGTAGTGAATTTCAATTCCTATATATGTGAGGCGGAATTTTGAGCAAAAATGTTTTATTTCTAATATAAGGCAATAGGCTCTATAAATATTGTGGATAATGTGACTTGTGTGGCTTAGAAGCTAGCCAACAGCGCATTGGAAATCGAGGGTTTCTGAGAATCAGCCAAGTACTCCTACTTCTTGGGTTTATAGTTGATATCTTACTATGCTCAGCAATTCTAGCTTTATGAAAGCCATAAACTATATTCTGATGAGCAATCATATTTCATACAAAACGAATGTCCTTGAATTCGTTTGAGATGCAGAAGAAACGCATTTAGTGCACTATGCAGTCAACCTCTTTTTGTTTTTTCACGGCATTATTATAATATGGATGTACTGTTTAGCATGGCTTAAAGATATCATGTGATTACCAAGGAACTCTAGCTCCACTAGTATTATCTCGCTTCTCCAAAGGGGAGAGATCGAGTGTTCAATTCCCGGGAAAAGCACTATTGTTAGTTCTTAAGCTCTGCTTGTTAACCTTTAAAGCCCTACCTTTGTAATAAATAGTAAGGTTTGAGGTAAGGTCTGCGTCCCCTGAAACCTTTAAGAGGAACAAATATCTATCATCTGATTCATCAACGACCAATGGATTTGCAAAAATGAAAAAAGATGTAAAAGTTGCATGTGAGGAGCAACAAATCTATGATAATAAGGGTCCGATCACGAGTCCTATATATGGTATATCAGGTAATATGGTGTTGTTCACAATATGAATATGGGATGATATGAGTGATACGAGTTTATGAAATAGAAGACTGAATTACCCCTATAATGTGAAAAGTTTGAATTTGATGTAAAAGTTTGAATTTGATGTGAAAGGTTTGAATATGAGGAGAGAATTGAGGAAAGATGAGAGAGAATGTGATGTGAAAGGTTTTAATTTATTTGTGAGAGTGTATAAGTATAAGGGTAGTAGATGGAAAGTGTATGATATTGATATGTCATATTGAATTATATTAGTGTGTGATATGAGATATATGAGTGATATTACGATATTGAGAAATGTTGGACTCGTGATTGTAACCTAAGCGAGATTGAACTCATAGAGAATGTCTTCATTGGAAAGTCACCTCTATCCAATGGATAGATGGAAATAACATCCCCTTCCCAAAGAAAATAATAATATCAATATAGTAAAGGCAAGAACTTTAGAAGCCTTTGCTTATTTTACCTCGCGGAAGGAAACAGACGGTGTGGTAACAATTTTGGTATCTTTCCTACTCTCCGCATATCAGTGTAGGGCAGATTCTTTATCACCACAATCTTCCATATACCAATAAACCCCATTCCGTCTGGCATCTGCCCTTCTGAAGAAAGAGTTTGCAAAGTAACTTCATCCGCAAACAGCACAAAACATACATTTTTCCTAGACAAACGGGAAACCTGGAAGAAGAAAAGATAAAAAGAGAATAAACCGACAACAGTCCTGGTAGTGAATGAAATGACTCACTAAATCAAAAATAAGTAAAATGCATGGCTCTGGATATATTCAGAATGTGACAACTAAAAACTCCCCGAGAACTAGATGCAGGGCAATAGATGCAAGAAGTTCAGAGTTTGAGCAATTTCTTGGATGTATTTGCCTCTTCTAATGGATAAGACTTTTTTCTTACTGAGTGGACATTAAGAAAATCCATATTTGTTACCACCATTCAAAATTCAAGAATCACTTACCAGCAGTGAACTGAACTTTTTCAAAACTGTTTGACTGTATCATGGTATTAGTTGAGTACTTCTTAGTGGTAGAGGGTTAACTACAAGTATGCCACTATATATGCATTTGGTTTAATTGGAAATGAGAATGATAAGTTTTTGGTGGTTCAAAAATGGAACCAATTGTCCAGTCAACTGAGTCAGAGGCCAAACAACCCTCTAATAAGGTGTTTCAGAGCATTCGCCCATATAAATTATTGACTTTATTTTGTCATTTCCTGGCTGTCAACTTGAGACTAGTAGAATGAAAATTTATAAACTTTAAAATTTAGTACCAAGTAATATTGTCCACATTAATATACACAAAGTCATTCTGCTTTTAGGAATTTTACCATCGTTAGTATGATGATAAAAAGGGACTAATCAACATTTTGTCACAAAAGTTCATGATTTCTCTTTGTCTCTAGTGAAATCCAGGGTTACTTGGATTCACATTGATAATAATGGCGCTTCAGGCAAACGCTCTAAAATAAATTCTTCAGATAGAAGAAATGAGCAGGAGAAGTTAGGGGTTAGATGGGGTTTATTCTGGGCTCGGTGCTCCACATCATGGTTTTAAATAGCCGTTGTAGAATACTTAACATAATTTCCAACAATTCTTGGCTTGATTGACTTCAACAATTTGGCTCTCCCTCTCTCTCTTTTCCCGTGTTGACCTACCGCTAAGAAATTAAATTTCCAACCTCCCCACACAAAGAAATTAAAGTTCCAACCCGGCTGGATCATATATATGGGCACTCCTCAAAAGTCATCCCTAGTCAAAATCAAAAGATAGAGCATATAAATAACTATATCTCAAATAGGAGGCCTAGGCAATGACTGATTACTAATTCATCAAAGGACCAAAACATAGCAAACACCCCAAGCTGCCACAGCAGCTAGCCAAAACATTATGAACGCAGCTGAAGATATATAGACTCCAGGACTAACCCAATCCTAAAAACAACTCAAACATGTTGTGCCAAAGGAACTAGGCATCCCGCATCCCACAATGGAGAACCAAATGACCACGAGATTCAGAGTCATGCCTACATTCTTAGGCCTCGGAGAGCACAAAATAAGTCAGTAGTCTATGTCTTCTAAAACAAATCATATAAGACAACTGCGCCTAAATGGAAGAATATGACTTGGAGCCACGCAGTTCAATAGAAAACTTTGCTGTTATGTTTATCTGGTTGAGATTCACTGTTCTACCCATGCCATGCACAGGCAATTTTTATCTTGGATACTAACATCCACAACTAACAAGAGAAAGGCTGGGTGTTCAAGAATAAGGACCACTAATGAAATACTTAAAAGCATCTCCTGCTTAAACCAGCTCTCAAACTTCACAGCCAGCAAATTACCAATAACACAATTGTCCCTAAGTTTATAAATAGCAGTGGAATACTCCCTCCATTTTACAATAGTAGTCACTTTAGCCTTGAAGTCACATATTAAGATATAATATATATTGACAAACTTATCATTCTTAAATAATCCCATCTTTATTAGTAGTAAAAGATACAAGTGCAATTGATTATCATGGTTAGCCGAGAGAATAAAAGGTCAAACTAGGAAAGTAGGGGAAAAGTGTCTAGGAATCCTAAACTCATATTTTGAAATAACTTTTTTTATAAAAGAAGAAATGTCATTAATGAGAGAAGAAGATACATAACTGGCGGACAAGAAATCCACCAAAATTAAAAACAACATATACACCCGAATTACACTTTAGCAGCTTCCCAATCTCTAACCAAATTACCCAAAGTCAAGCACTGAAAAGCACCAAAACTCCTAGCCCAAAGAGAAGATTGCACAGTGATCTTCTCCCACAATAACAGAAGCGATAACTCTTGCTTTCTGAAAATCCGAGAGTTTCTCTCGATCCAAATGTTCCACAGCGCAACCCCACAACAAAGAAGCATCGCTCGATTGACAAAAACTCAAATGTCTAGTCATGCAATACTCCTCCACACCGCGAGGGATAATATAGAGCTCACTCTGCAACTCAATCAGTCTACTCCAAAGACTCCGAGCCGTTGAGTAATGCATGAAAAAATGGTCAGGAGGCTCACTAGTTCGCATGCACATAAAATACACGTCTGGAGAGATATACATCTTCGGATAACTCCTCTGCCGCCAATCATTAATATTCAAACGACGGTTAATCAAGCAAAGACTTTGTATTTAGAACGGAACTTTAGACTTCCAAATGAAATGATAAAGAGGAAAGTCAAACAGTGTATGTGGGCAGTGGTGGAGGCTGGATGCTCTCGAGGAGGGGGCGCTGCCCCTGAATTTTTTTTTTGGATCGGGCAATTAGGCTAAAGTAGCAATATCTTGAGAACACTAATTTCTTAGTAAATAAACACAAAAAAATCACAAAAAGGTTTCATCCACCTTCAAAAATGTTTCCACTATGCATCAAAACAACACAAATTCAATTATATAAAATTCGCAAAAAACAAAAATTAGGACAAATATCATAAATCCAATATATTAGAAATTAGGATTAATGCAAACGAAAAAAAATTTGAAGGGCGAAACGTGAAAAATCAAGACTCCTAATGAATAAATTTTCGGCAATAGAGGGAGCGGGCGCCCCCTCCCACCCCCCCTTGCCTCCGCCCCTGTATGTTCAACGATCGAATTGAAGAAACAACGGACGAAAAGAAGAATTGTAGCAATAAATTTGCAACTGGCATGGATTCCCTATCATTAAGATTCCTCACAAAAATGAAAATTTCAAGTCAATGGACCCCCTTCCCGAACAAGAAAAGCAGCAATATGCGCGTTATGAACACCGGAAAGCCGAAACAAGCGAGGAAAAGAGACCTTGAGAGGAAAGTTCCATGTGCAGTATCCTCCCAAAAACGAACTCGATCCTCGACCCCAACCGCATCACGAACATGAGGATATAAGAGGTGAAATAACTAGAAAATAACTTCCACGGACTGGCATACGTGGTGGAAAGACTAATTTATGCATCCCACCTATTATGGTACGCACAAAACTTGGTCCGAATAACTCTATGCCATAAAGAATCCTACTCCACCAGGAAACGACATGACAACTTACCATTCAGAGCAATATTTTTGATAACCAAGTTCCAAAGCCCTAAACTCCCCTCTTCCTTAAGCCTACTAACCTTCTTCCAAGCCACCAAATGAGCACTACTCTCCTCCCCGATCCTACACCACAAAAATTTGTGCATTATCCCCTCTAATCACTCTGTCACTCCCGTGGGTAACTTACACAGAGACAGATAATTAATGGGAATACTAGACAAACATGACTCAATAAGAGCAACTCGCAACTCTCCCCCTAGAGAAAAAAAGCACCCTTCCACCCAGCTAGCCTTTTTGACACGTTTTTAATAACCGGATCCCAAAACTTAATCACCGTAGGATTCTCACCTAAAGGAAGTCCAAGATAGGAAAAAGGACAATTAGCATATGAATTCAAAGATGGAGGTTCAACATTTATGCATGCTAATCCGCACTTAATTAAATTGATCTTCATGTCAGACGCAATCTTAAACATTTGAAGAACAATGAGGACATTTGAAAATTTCGGACAAAACTAACATATTATCATCATCATATTGAAGATGAGAGACCTTTGTGCCGTCATTTCCTACCTAACACCCCTCGACAACACCGACAACACCTGTTGTCTCACTTCTCATTAGCAACCTACTAAGAACATCCACAACTAACGTAAAAAGAAAAAGAGACATTGAATCCCCTTGGCAAAATCCTCATGAGGCACAGAACCACACCTTCGGATCCCCATTAAACCATAATAGAGAACGGGGAAGATGAAAGACACCCTCTAATCCATTTAGGCCATGTAGACCCAAAATCTTTCCTTTCCATAACTAGATCAAGGAAATGCCAATTAACCCGATCGTTCGCCTTCTCAAAATCAAGGATTAACCCTTTCCTACCCCTTCTCGGAAAATCATCTACAACCTCATTAGCTACCAAAAACGCATCATTCAATTGACGACCCTTAACAAAAGCACAATGAGCTTCAGAGATGGTATTACCCAATACCTCTCCAAGACTCCGAGTCCACGAGAGAGCACCTTTGTTATAATCTTGTAGACGCTAATAACAAGGCTAATAGGCCGAAAATCATTAATCTTATGAGACCTCTCTTTTTTAAGTACAAGAGTTATGAACGTGAAATTGATACTCTAACACATAACCTCATTAGTATAGAACTCAAACATCACTCTCAAAAATGTCACTCTTCAAGATGTCCCAACAAGAATGGAAGAAGGCTAGATTCTCATAAAAATCAGAAATCTCCTTCGCCATAATCCCCACATCTCTAACAATAGCGCCATCATACATCTCAATCTCCTATAGGTACCCACGTCTACGCTTTCCCGTAGTCACCCTATGAAAAACTTGGAATTGCAATCCCCTTCCTAACTCATTTAACTCTAACCTTTTGACGCAAACTTATATCTTATTTGAACAAAATCTCCTCAATCTGCCTAATTCGTCTATTCAATTCCCCGTGCGACAAACACCTAGTCTCTTTAACCCTATCCAACTTCCCAAATAAGCTCACCCTTCCTCACCCTAATATCCCCAAAAACCTCCTTACTCCAGACCTTTTAAGTTCTCCTTTAAGGATATCAACTAACGCATCAAAACAAAACCTCCATACCCCTGACCGCACACTCCTCCCACCAGTTACCCACTAATTCTTTAAAACCAGGATGAGATAACCACCGGTTACCCACTAGTTACCGCACACTCCCCCAACCAGTCACCCAATAATTCTTTAAAACCTGGATGAGATAACCGCATGTTTTCAATACGAAAAGGGATGGGACCCACCGAATAGGAGAGGACTAAGCCCAAAATTGATCCGACACAGTTCTAGGGAGAACTTATTGGACCAAATCGAGGACAGTCTCCTCCCACGAGTTATTGACGAGAAATCTATCGGTCCTAGTTGCACAGTTCCTCTCCCCCAACACAGACAGTTCTGGTGAAGGTGGCATTCGAAAGAGGTAAATCTCGTAAACCATGCTCTTATAATGAATTCCTCAAAGCATCTCATGATAGTGGTAATTCTAGAACCCCCCCCCCCCATTCTTTCACAATATCTGCAAAATATATTAAAATCTCCACCAATACACCAGCGAGACCCACATAATCCCACCAAATCATAAAGCTCGTCCCTGAAAGACTCGCGACCACGAGCCCCACAAGGGCCGTAAGCCGCACTAATCCACCACTCTCTAAAGCCCCTAACGTTTGCTCTCACCGACAAAGTAAACCTCCCATGAACAACCTGGATATGTTGGAATAATATTTCTTTGCCAAAATAACAACTGTTGTGAAATGGAGGGAGTATTACATATTTATTAAGCACTAGCGCTTACCACCAGTATAAGATATTAAGCATGTGATATTTGACATGCTTTATGGTAAAAACTTCCATTTGCAAACTTGAGACTAAGAATAGAGGGGGGAAACAAAAAAGCAAAGAGGCGATGCTTTGAAATCAAGCCTTGTACAAACAGAGCCCTGATATCACAACACATGAAAAGGTTTAAGCTGCGATACTGTGGACCTATCAACATATAACATCCACTCTAAAGGTCCCCGTGTCTTTCACCATAAATTCTAATCGAATCGTATACGGTCTTATATCATATTTGTAGCCAAAAAAAAAAAAAAAAGAACTTCAGTGCCGCCGCTTCTCTCATTCTTTGACACACCACATAGAGTTGAAGAAATCAAGCAGCCTTCAAGTGTGCAAAGGAAACAATTTTTTTTTTGG
>JAOWAN010000043.1:7755904-7779150 GCA_028566635.1 Lobelia cardinalis
AAAAAAAAAAAAAGCAGCACCATTTTCAATGGGCACTTCCAGCACTGCACTTGATTATGATGCATGCCCTCCGTTAACTTTCCTGATATATGGAAGCACTAACTCAAATGCGGCACGGCAAAAATGCAACTGATCTTACTAATAAGAAGAAAGGGGCAAGCTAAAACCTAGTCCTAAAAAGTTGCTGGATTGAAGTAGGACATTCTCCATCCGCCCGTAACTGTTCAAGAGTTCGTAAGCCACCTGCAGCTCCCATAAGAATAAAGTCTTACTTGTCAGATCAGTAGGCAGCAAATCACCTTTATAAGAATACATCTACCAAAACTCTTCGGGAAAATGTGTGAGAAGAAGATGAGGATAACTACACAGTTGGCCACTCTATGTAAGATACGAAGGGAGGGGGTCTGTGTAATACTAATAGGGACGTCCTCTTGAAGAATATTTCAGTTGCAGTGAAGTGGTGGTAGCACATACTTTGGAACTTGACTGTTTCTAATAAAAATATTTGGCATCATTACCCTACAGGAAATTTCCCTATAGATGCTTTATGGCCTACTTCATTCATCGTACCCATCTGTATTCCAGCTGGAGGCAAGGTTTCTTTTAAAAGTTAAGATTTTATTTGGCCTCTGTTCTCGTTGAAGTTTGGATTGTTATTGGAAACCTTTAAGTTTGGATTGTTTATTTGACACCTTTAGAGGCTTCAGCTACAAGGGCTTTTTGATGGGTTGCTTACTATCAGATGTATATGGAGATTGAGGGAAATTTTGCAGCTTTTTTTTTTACCATCCTTCTCTGTGTATATTTCTGTATTTTAAAAAAGTTATATTTTTGTGAACTTCTTCTACAATTTGTACATTTCTCTTTCTTAAATTTTAATGATAAAACAAAACTTGTTTTTATCAAGACCTTCGAAATGAGATTACACCTCATCAGTAAAAGAACAAAAGCTGAAAACAAATTAGTTTTTCAGATACTTCTACTAATTTCATAGATGAAATAGATGGTTGGCTAGACAAATAGTTCGGCAATGTCAATTTGTTGTGTTCAAGCTCCTCATGTGTTTGGATATGTTCACTTGAAAAACGTAAATTCTTTCAGTATTCTGTTCAATGTGCTTTGACGCCAGCAGGCCTTGTGCCTAGGCCTTTGAAGTAATTAGATCTTAATCCTTCAATAACAATGGCTTGCAGCCATAATAAGAAACATATGACTCAAGTTTTAACGAACATCAACATAAGTAATATGCGATTAATGTTTACTGACTTAAGTAGTTGGGACAAATGACAGGGACAAAGAAATCTTACGGATACAGAAAGAGTTGAGGGAAAAGGTTTCAGTACCGTTTTGCCCATCGGTGTTCTCAGGTGATCTGAATTTCCAAATATACATGAAATTACAGCTATATGGCAACTACTAATGTACTTCGCATCATCTGCAGCCAGGTCGAATCCCGTACTTGATGCTCCTTTAGGACCTTTAACAAACCCACAATTAATTTTCTGATCACGTGCAATATATGATTGTTCCCTTTCTTGTAAACTCTGGTGCCCAGCAAATCTGGGTTCCCAAGGTTCTAAGCCATATGTATTATCTTCTTTTTCTGTATACTGCAAGGAAAATCTTGCAAATTTTCGACTTTCTAAAGGCTCAACAAGCTGTGCAGTAGAATTGAGAAACTTCATTTCACAAGGACCTGAAAATTATTGCAGCAGTTCAGGCTACATTAAAAGATTAATAAAAAGCAAAATACAGAGATGCAAAATGTAAAAAAACATTTAACAAATATTATCTATCCATTTAAGTGTATGCCATCAAAACATAAGAATACGCAAGAAATAAAGGCTTGCATATAGGTTTATATCAAGCAATTCCCCGGATATGGCAAAGTGTGATTAGCGTTTATCTGAGCTCTGATATCTGTAATATCTTCTAAAGTTAAACCTAAAGATACAGCCGGGCCGCATCATGGAGGATCTTTCTTGTCTGTTGTCTTCCCTTCTAGTTTCCCCATATCTATCTGCTCACCCTATGTTTGTTTTTGTAAAATTGCTTCCCATTTTACTTCTAGTGGATGGGTCAGTTCCCATTCAGCTATATGTCTGTTTATCTGTCTCCTTTTATATGCTTGGTCGTGTCAATGAAATGGTGAGGTTCATACCAACCAGAGGACAAACAGAAAAAATTCAGATGATTCTCTTGAAATGTAGTAACAAGTGAATGATCTACATCAAAGAGCTCGTTAACTTACTTCCTTTGGGTACGGTATACCTAATCTAGTTGGGGGAGCTAAAATCGATGGTGAACCTCAAAGCTCGTTTACGCTAGCTATGCTCTGAAGTAAGCTAAGCCACATATCTTACACACATTAACCAGCTCTGGAAGTAGACATGTAAAGAAAGATACATGAAAATTAGAAAACATGATCAAACCCAGATGAAATAATGCGTCTTATTCAGCTAATCACACAATGAAAGAATAGTCAGAGAAGTGGATATGAAGTCCACCTATAAGACATGAAGACGGACCCTTAAAACATAACTAAGGAATAACAACCTGGCAATCCTCAGGAAATCTGACAACAGGAGCCCTCCAAAGCCCTCATAGATAGCACAAAAGAAAGCTAAAAAGAATATCCTATGTCAAAGTAAGTTACCCGTCAAACTTCATAACTGATATTACTGAAAACATTGTTCATGAGTCTAAGACCTCTTAATGGGTTCACATATGGATATGCATTTAGCATCCATCCCACAACAAGAAGCCCCTTCAGTTTTAGATCTAATATGTTACCTTCCTTTTTTTTTCTTTTTCTTTTTTTTGATAAAATAAGAAATATATTAGAAAAAGAGATAGTTGACCTCTTTTTAACTATTTTAAGTCAAATTGAAACTCAATTGCTTCCTGGGGTTGATCTATGGCCTAACACTTTCTCCCAACTATAGTACCTTCTGTAACCAAACGAATTTTTTGAGAAATATGGAAGAACAGTAATATAGTACTCCCTGCGTTCCAAAATAAGTGTCCTCTATTCCATTTTTAGATGTTCCAAAATAAGTGACCTTTTGAAAACTTTCCCTATTTGAATTTGAACACTCAAGGAAGAATTATAGCCACTCATTTCAATGGGATCCACACACAACCTCTTTATAACCACTCCTTTATAAAGTCAAGTCTCCTCCTAAAATTATGTGCCAAGTCCTTAGGGTCACTTATTTTGGAATGGAAGGAGTATGATGTTTGCACAAGCACAAATCAACTTCATTCAACAGATGGTTACGTAACATACATGTATACATCTCTGTAACTATTATATTACTGTGGAGTGATATTAATGCAGCGGAATGGTGCTAGATGGGCAACTGGAATAGTAGGCACAGATGGGAGGAGGTATATTATCGGAAGGCTTGCCGCATGTGTGATGGAAAGAAGACCATTAGATGGGAGGAGGTTCTGTCAGTAGGTGTGACCAGTTGACTTTGTCGTCAAATTGGATTGGTAACTTCATATATAGTGGACATTTGAAGGACTAAGAAGGCAGTAAAGGTAAGGAGTAGCTAGCAGGGCAACCTCGTTGAAGCAAGAACATACTTTTGTGGAAAACAAGGCACAATATTTTTACCAGATTTGAAAGGAATTCTAATAGCATAACGAACACAAGAAACCAAATTGAAGGGTCAAGGTTGCACAAAGAAGAAGGATGTGAATAAGGGAAACAGGATGCAAGTGGTCTCAGCAGGCAGGAAACAACATCCCAAGGTAAATCTTTGAGAAGCTAACAGTGACCATATGAATGTATGGTAGCAGCCATAAACGCCACATGCAGGCGGACCTGAAACTTGATCGACAAACTAAAGTAGCATAGGTAGCTCCGATACGATGAGAAGTATGTGAAGAAGAGTGAAATGGTATGAAAAACTTGTATTACTAAACTTGATTATAACAGAAGATTACCTGACCTATTTCTACATATATATTGATGGACTGCAGGTGGTTTATAGTTGATAGGCTCATGCGGCTGAAAATGACAAAGCACAGGAGGCATTGATGACTTCTTTATATGTTTTACATCAACAATTTCTTTGTCCATTGGTAAAGGCATGTTTCTTTCAATGTAGCCACAAAAAGATGATGGGCCCAAGTTGCTTATATTGTAAAGTTCAAAACAAGATCAGAGAGTCCATACATGCTTTCTGTAATTATCAATGTTCCTTTGACAAATATATATAGCACGGTAGCTAAAAGTTATGAAAATGAATCCTTACAAGGAAATCGTGAGTATTAACTCAAAATAGGTTATTTATCATAGTATATGACAGTAAGGGTAAAGTAACATAAAATCAAAACAACATATATTTATCAAATTATTTTAGGAGCTGCATAGCCAGTCTTGGGATAGTGAGAACTATATGGAGTTACGATCATGCATCACTTGATTACGGATAATGACCATCGAAGATACAAGGGAAAAGGCTAAGGGGAAAAGTCAATACGAGGGAGAGGGAGAGAAAAAGAAAAAGAAAGTGTAGTTGTTCCCCAAACTTCAGAGAACGAATGTTGCTTAGCTCAGGAAAGTAAAGGTATCAATGGTTCACGAATAGAGCTAAAAGGTAGCACATAGCTGGTTTGCCCAACAGATTATACTACTTTGTTAGGTACAGTTGCAGATGGTACCGGAGTTGATTGTCTAAATGCACTTCTCCATTGTTCTTAAGCTTCTAACATCTGTGACTTCTGCCAACTATAGCCTGAGAATCTAGATTGCACAGCTTCTAAGAAGGTTCAATTAAGATGTATCAGCTAACCCAAAGAGAGAAATTTCAGTCCTTGGTTTAAATATTAGAAGACAACCCAATAAATTTACGCGTGGGAAGAATATCTACCAGAAAATTTACGTCGTTTTGGTTTCTTTTTCGAAGCAGATCTCCTTTCCGAAGTAGACCTTCTCAAGGGTTCTCTAGCATCAGCATTGAGTTTACCAGAATGTAATGCTTTCAAAGAAGCCTCATGGGATAAATCCAAAGAAGCCTCCTCAACTGCCCTTCCAGTCTTTATACCTTTGGTTCGACCATTCAAAGGATCAAAAGACCCTTTATCACTGCCACCGGCACCATCGGATTTTTCTACATCAGAATTATCTCCACTATCTTGTCCTGCATCATCATAATCTTCCATTTGAGCATCATGTGTGTCAATCTCATCATCATACTCATCATCATCAACCTCATCATCATGCCGTCTTACATCAGGCTGATTTGGTACCTGATTCAAATTATGAGCTTCGTTTCTTGATTGCCCCACCGTCTTTAAGGAGGCCTCATACTGCGCTTCATACATCTTCAACTCATTGCGCCCAGCTTCATTGTACAAACCAACCCCTTTATGATTTGAACTATTTCCGTACTCGGCTGAAGACTTCCTTTCGCTATTATTCCCTTTTGGCTGCATCTGAACAGCACCCTTAGCACCCATGCTAGCATGCTCCACAAGGTCCTCACTATAATCTTCATCCCTTCTCCTATCATCTCTATCCCAATACCGAGAATCCCGACCGTGCTTTATGGAGCCACGGCCAAACCTGAGGACCTTGCGTGTTACATTTGTAAGAAAATCTGGATCATTCGCCAAGTCATCATCTTGCGCACTATAAGCATCGTTCTCTGCACAAGCATATATACACAGTCAAAGAATGTCCACTTCATTCACATAGTTTCAGGAGTTCAGCACTTCATGACCACATCAGAATTTGAGTCGTGTAACCAAATATGGAATACCAAAAAGTACGTGATATTTAGTAAACCAATGACAACCGTATTTAAGTTGAGAACTCCACTTCTATTAAATTAATGGAATGCTTATTAGCATGTCTCTGTATGCTAACAATCTATAGCTTGATAAATACATTATTTCCAGGTGTGGAAAATGAGAAATAACAGAAACAATCAGGTCCATTAACTTAAGTCGCATGGAAAAGAATAGAAACAAACAAGCATAAAAGGAAACTCTGTGACCACTTATCGACTAATTTGATTCATACAACTTGAGATAACTAACCCAATCCTTAGTTCGTATGCAACAACCCAAAACATCACCAACATAGTGAACAATGTAGTACTAACTCAAATACCCAACTTTTGGGTTTGATGAGAGAGGGATTAGAGCAAATTTATTTACTAGTACAACATAAGTAAAACCAAATAAAAGAACAGAAGCAAAAGTCAACTGATTGGTGGCCACAAAATATCCAACACCCACAATGTAGATTTAAATAAATATTCAAACTTTCCAACAAAACAAGAAAGACAATAGGGAAAGGGGAATTTGGATTAGGTGAGAAAGCAGGAGAGGGGAGAAAGACCTCCTTTATTATTATCTCTGGTGGAAAGATATAGGAAAATGGAAGCGGAGATGAGGAAGATGAGGGAGAGAATGAGGATGAAGGCGCTGACAGAGGTCTTGCGAGTCCTACTGAACCGGCGATGAATCCTCGACTGCTTGTGCTGCTGCTGGGTCCCACTTGCACGTGTGGCTCCTACACCGATTGACAAGTGATCTGAGCCACCACCTCGGACACCCACCCTAGTGTCCAAACCCGATTGCCTGTACTGAGCCATTCCTGCATTGCCTCACCTCACCTCACCTCCTCACAGACAGACACGCAGTATATGTGTATGTGAAATCACACGCATAGAACGTGTTGTTGGATCGAGTGAATTTGGTGGGTTTTGGGTACAGCTGGATTCTTGAATTGGAAGGATTTGGTTTTCTTGTTGGGGTGTTGAGACTATGACAGTGATGATTTTTCGTGACTTTCATCAATCTTTGCCCTTCTGATGAATCATTTGAAAAATATACTCCAACAAATTGGGTTACAAATCCCAAGGACTCCTCCCTTTTGGGTGTGTTTGGAAGTGGGATTTTTTGATATGTTTTGTTTTTGTTTGTGTTTTGTGTTTATTTTGTGTTGGTTTTGGTTTTGTAGGAGTTTTACAATTTTGCCCTTTGACTTTTAATAAAGGTATGATAGTGATGGAGAGAGAAAGAGAGAGTGTGTGATAGTTATGATTTGATGTGATGTTTAATAGGATATAAAGGTAATATAGAAGTATGTAAATGTGTTTTAAAAACTTAATTGATGAACAAGTTTTTTATTTTCGAGTTTTTGTTTTCCTACAAAAACTTGTCCTAAATTGCTAGATCAACTCAAGTACCAAAAAAGGCAAAAATTACCCCCGCAGTATCACAGTGTTCACCAAATTAATTGTCACCCCCCACCCCCCGGATTGACTGTTTTTGCCACTTTGCTCCTAATGTTGAATTTAACATTCGTTTGAATCCTATGCAAGTTCGTATTGAATGTTGTTGCAACTAACGGAAGTTGGCCTATGTTCTTTCACGTGAAGGGTATTTGAATGCATTTCCACCTTCTTCTTCTTTTTTTTGTTTAATGGTTTGTTAAGTTTGTAACAAAAAGTTCCCTTTAGTCATAAATCTTACTCAACGTAAGGTCAATTTAGAAAATGACCTATTATATTAATAATATTGGTTAGCTTCATTTTTAATCATTCATATTTTTTCTTAGCAATATTACCATTCTACTTCATGTACCCACTTCATTTTTCCTAACCTAGTTATTCTATTCACTCAAAATTTTATTTCTTACATTTACCATCCTTCGTTAATTATTCCATCAATTATATATCAATTGACTCAGTTCTACGTCTTCGTCCACCTTCACCACTACAAATCAATATTTGTTATCGCCACCATGTCCCACCACCAATAACTATCACCACCAAATCAACACCACCATTGCCGCAATAATTAAAACATTACCTCCACCTTAAACACCTAAATCACTGCCACCACATGATCACCTTTTCGTTTCCACCATGCATGCAACAATCCATTCCACTTTCCAGTACCTCCCTCCATTTGCTCCACAAGTTATGGTGGAGGTGATGGTGAGGTGGTAGTGGTGAAGATAATGGTGATGATTGTGATGGTGGTGGAGGATGACACTGAATTGGGTTAACTGATCGTGGATTGAGTAAGTGAAAGAGGCGGGTAAATATAGAAAAGAAAATTTTGAAAAAAATAGTGTAACTAAGCTTTGGTTAAAATGAATTACGTGTAGTAGAGTGATTATATTGCTAAGAAAAAATATAAGATTAACAAATCAAATGAATATGTAGATGTGATGCCAAATCAATCATGCACATCAATATGGATTTGTTAAATTATTTATTTCTCGATCATTTTCAACATCATCGCTAATACCATCACCATCGCTACAAAAGTCACCACCACCACATTTTAGGAGAAATGTTGAAACAAAACACTGATACCACTACCACTATATACCATTTTTCGAACCTTTGAGATTTTTTTCAATTCCTTCACCCTTTCCTAAAACACCATTCCAATCATAGAATAGGTAACTCTATCCCACTTGGTAATTTTGTATTTATTAGATATCTAGAAAAGGCAAAAGCAAATGACCATCAATAAGTAAAAATAGGGTAATGGGCCAAGAAGGATAATAAATATGGTTATTCTAGTATAATATAAAGCAAAGAGTAGCAATGAGAATAAAAAGAACATGGTGGTCGATATTTAGAAAATCAACAAGACAATGCTTTAATTTTAAGTGCCGCATAAGTAACGATCTGTTGTTCTTTAATCCACCTTAAAATATTTTTGTCTACGAAACCATTAAGCTCGATTGCCGCTTCCTTATCCGAGGGCAGATGATTTTATTTTTTAATCCACCTTAAACAAATCTTTTATTTTATTATTATTATTTTGCTTTTTCCCCAACTATCTGGAGATTTCTTTTGATTTTCTTCTTGGCATTCATATATATTGTCACATGCATGCTCTTTTTTTTTTGTTACTATCATTTAATGTCGAACAAGCAGTACTAAAACATAGAAAAATGATCCAAGGGATTCAACTTCTAAGGAGATTAAATAGCAGGATCTCATAATTGTGTTGTGTGAAAATAGAAATCTTTTGTAGATATAAACTCATTTGAATGAAGACAATGAAAAGGGAAAAGCCACCTTTATAGCAAAAAATAAATAAATTATTGCAACTGTTGAAATTGGAGGGAAGTGTTAATTTTATTTTGGGTTCTAATATTTTTGCGAGCTCGCAAAATAGGTTCTAATGTTTCATTTTTGTTGCAAAAAGGGGTATGTTGGATGAAATCCGTTAAGAGCCTAATGGAAGTGGTAAAGTTGAGGACCTAAAATACAATAACTTTCAAAATTGAGAGCCTAATATGCATTAATTTGTATTAGGATTTAACTGATTCTGTCAAAAAAAAAAAAACCTTCTTACAACGGCTAGGGACCCATTTTGCAAGCTCACGTAAATATTAGAGCCTAAAATGAGATTAACCCACATTTTTATTGTTAAATGTTACCCCTTTTCTTTGATTCTCTGCTGCAGTATAAAGTATTTATCTGCATCATGTAAGAATGAGATGCTAAATCGATCATGTTTTTGTGGGTATTGAAATCAAAACGCTCATTTTTGGTTAGCCATAACACAATTATGTTTATTTCAAGAGTTTATCTTGATTAAAATGATGATGATTTCTTGCACTTCGTTAACTGGTTCTTCAAAAAAGCATAGTGAAAGTCTTGAACCAACAATACCAATAACCTTACCGTAAATAATCAATACCCAACCAGTTAAAGGCTACTAAGATGTGTCTTCAGATGGAAATTAAAGGCGTAAACATGTTCGTGGTGGGGTGCATAAACTCATTTAACATCATAAAATTACTGTGTGTGTGTATGTTGGCATGTTCCTTTCATTTTTTCTGTTCATTTTTGTCGTGCATAACTTTAAGAGATTAAAACGAAAACTGGGATCATATTGTACGATATTTTAGCCATTATGCCTTTGCCTATTTATGTCTTCAAAGTTCAAATGGTAATGGGGTTCTCCTTCTGGTTTTTTTGGGATAGTATATATTACAGCAAGGAGCAATTATGTGATTGTGTAGTTTTTCTTTCGCCTCAGATTTTGATAATTAAAGTTCTAATTTAAGTCATGAGTTAATTTAATGGTCAAGGAGTCTACAGCTAGTGTTGTCTTTCTCTTTTACTAGCATTTTTCTATCTATATTGAGACTTTGTGTAAATTGTGCCCTCTCATTTTCAATCAGAATAAACTTAGACAAATTAAGCAGTATAATGAAAACAAATTACATATCTGTCATTACAGTCTTTATATTTCTAGTTTATTAAGAAGAGGATATAGAGGCTATCAATGTTCTTGGTGTTCATGAGTTAGCAAAAGAAAAAAGAAAGGCTGTATATAACCTCCACTTAATTGCGTACTTGAAAGAAAACCATGAAATAAATTCATGGGACAACTTCATAAATGGTCCCCGAATTTTGGCCGAATCTATGGGTAGTCCCTGAGCTTCAAAAAGCAATATAGATGGTTCAAGTTTGTAAAATCGGCTCATAAATGGTCCCTCCGTTAGTTGACCGTTAATTTTGACCGTTAACTCTAACAATTGACAGAAATACCCTTCTCCAACCTCAAAACTAAACTCCATGGCCGACCAAAACTGATGAAGCTCAAAATTGACACCCAGATTTTTAAAACCCACATTTTCAAAATTCTTGCCCAAATTTGATTTAACTCCACTACTACTACTATTATAACAACTCCAAAGCTAATATAACATATCCATAATTAATTTAGGGAAGTGGAACCGAATACTTGTGATAAAAATGACAAAGGGTTGGTATCTTGGCAATCTCGACAGTGTACTTCAATTTTTCTGCGGTGGATTTTTCTTCTTTCCACGGCCCATGACTTGAATGGGGGAGAGAAGAGTGTGAGATGAGGAGAGAAGGTAGAAACGAACTAGATCTGAGAAGGAGGCGGCATATTTAAAGGACGACGACGAAGGTGAGCAGCGACGTGCAAAGCTCAGATCTGGTTTTGAATTGGAGCAACTTTAGTGTTTGAACCTCGGAGTCTATTGCATCTACTTCGTTCATTAACTCGAAGTCGTTTGCCTCTGGTTTTGGCACCACCGTTCATTAGCTCCGATCTGTTTTTGAGCCCAGATAATCTTCGTTAATTGCCTCTTAGATCCAACCATCAAGATTTAGATCCAACCTTACCTTCGAGACAATCAGATTGCAGATCTGATGGGGCCCGAGCTTGAATCACCATCGTTCTCCTCTTCCTTTTCTTGATTTGGCCTTTGGGTTGTTCATGAAGAGAAGATTGACGAGTGTTCGAAAAAGGTAGCATCTTCTTGAGTTCTTGAGTTAGAAAGTTTCGGTCTTGGAACCAAAGCATGTGCGTTCAATGCCATTCCCACCAGGTCTGGGTTAATCGAAATATAACTGGGTTAATTTTGAGTTGTGGTGGTGGTGGTGGTGGTGATGGTTGGTGGTGGCTGTGTAGAGGGAAAAAGAAGATGAGTTTATAATTACTTTTTTACCCTTAAATTCAGAAGTGAATTTCCTAAATTGCCCTCGATTAATGGTCAATTTAACCTACAATTAACGACAGGGACCATGTATGAGCTAATTTTACAAACTTGGATCATTTATATTGCTTTTCTAAGTTAAGGGACTATCTATGAATTCGATCAAAGTACAGGGATCATTTATGAAATTGTCCCTAAATTCATTATTGGTTTTAGTGTTGAACTACGCTTGTGCGATTAGAGCCTTAGCCTTATACAGTTGGTCCCAAGGCCCGATAAAGGGAGGAGGGTTGTCTTAGGTAGCCTGATAACCAACGTAAAACTTTGTCAGATATCTCTTACAAACATAAATCCTAATAACTCTCGCGTAAATGTCATGATGTCAGTCAAACTATATGGTAACTTGGCATTGAATAGCGTGGAATGGCAAAAAAGGATTCACGTTGCTGAACCCAAGTGATTAAGATTAAGACTTTGTTGTTATTGTTGTTGTTGTTGTTGTTGTTGTTGTTATGTACTGGTTTTAGTGTTGCAAGTTAATTTCATATGTTCACGAACCTTTTCGTATGTGTTTTGCAGAAGATGCAATATTCATTTTGTAGAAACTTAAGCACAAATTATATATATTTTCTCTCTCAATATTTTCTATTATTTTATTTTATTTAAGAATAACAATAAATGGACGTTTCTTTTTTGGTTATAACCATTGATGTTTTTTTTTGGGGGGTTTAATTTTGTAGCACTTTGTCTCTAAATATGAATAATTTAAGCATCCGAGGAGCTTAACAAGTTCGACTTTAATGTGGCATGCTAAAATTAGAAATGTTAGATATGATGAGGCTAAAGCTACAGCCCAAGCCGGCTGAAAACAAAGCCATGAGTTATTATGGGTGTGTTCTTGTGAGTGATTTTATTGATTTGGTTTTGGATTTTTGTAATGATTAAAGTAAAAAGTAAGAGAGAGATAGAGAGAAAAACTGTGGGACCAATGAGAGAGAAAAGTTAAAAATCAAAAATCATGGATGAAAATCATCCATGAGAACACACCCTATGCTTCTCTTTAGTTGCAATTGTTGTATGCAAGTTCTAACAGCACATGAGTTTATGTAGCAAAAGTGTTCCTACTATTAGTCTTTTCTTTGATCCTCATTGATTTTGTTTGTACACCTGCTGCAACCAAGGACAAAAGATGTTACTGATCATTAATCTTTTCTTATAATGATCAGTACTTCTCCGGTTCCTGAGTCTTAAGAAGCAACCCCCCCCTCTCTCTCTGCTCCCCTTCTTGCATCCTTTTCTGGTGATTGAAGAAAATCTCTCTCTTGGTAAGGTTTTCCACTAGATACATTTTTCATTACCCTAACATTCATATGTGTGCTCAAAGAGTAATATATATTCTTATCTCCTTTAAATGATTATGAATTTCTTGCATATCAATTCTGAACTAGTAATCTCACTTGGGGTTTATTATGTTTTCCAAAACTGGTTCAAGAGATTCATCTGGTGCGACTTCAGAGGCCTGAATGGGAGCTTGCAAATAAACTTGCAGCTGATCAAGAGGCATTCTTGCTGATTTTTTTTACATCAAAGTGGGAGTAGGATAACCTAGCTAGTTTTTAAACATCTCATCATCCTAACGCCTTGCATGTCGGCGTTCAACAGCGGTCCACGGGGTTCTGTAAATGGAATCCAATCCTCCTTGGCCGTCATAGCAATTAACGCAAGCTTATCCACCACCACATTTGCTTATCGGAACACATGTGAGATATCAACTTGTCAATCTTGCCTCAAGAGATCTATTTAGACACAATGACGTCCATATAATTTGTCTCTCCGACTTGTCCTCCCTTCAACCGTTCCAGCACCTCCAAGCAATCCGTCTGGAGGATCATCTTCCTCCCGTCCTTCGACCTTTCCCCGAAGCCTCTTTCAGGCTCATCAATATGCCCCACAATTCTGTCCGATAGTCTATCGATGATTTGATGCTAGATGGGTAGGGGCTACTAATATACAATACAAAATTCTCACATCTCTTCGATGTGGGAATGTGAGGTGTTACAAACTTCCCCACTCAAATGCTTGACGTTCTCCCCCTGGTGAGCTCTAAAGTCTTTTGGTCGGAGTCCGCTCTGATATCATCTGTAACGATCTGAGCTCAAAAACTCGGTCCGCTACCTAGTTTTTCAACTAGTACACATGACCTAGTGCCGCATCTTGGATCATCGGCCCATCACAGCGACCCAAAAATTTATGAATGATTTGATGATAGATAGGTAGTAAGGAGCTACTGATAAACCATACGAAATTCCCACTCTCTTTGATGTGGATCTTATAAGGGGTGTTACATAGCATATATTGAAAAAACTTATCATCCAATGAAAGACTTAATTAATAGAGAATATGTTAAGGATGTTGTGATCATGGTAGTACTATATTAGGCTTCTCCTTTTGGACATCCACCTAAATTTGTGGTGTTAACTATTGAGACTAAACAAACAGCACCTAATAAAGATTTTGAACTACTCCTCTTATAAGTAATTGATTTTGAGATAAAAGCTCAAACTTTAACTTTGACTTCATAGTCATGTTAATGTTGGACTAATCCAATTTAGATTTCTTAACTTTGAACTCTGAGATCTACTATTGCATCTCAACTCTTTATATCGTTAATTTTCTTGATTTTCTATAAGACCTTCTCTCTTTTCTTGAATCATGTTTTCGCTATTCGGTTTTGTCTATTTTATAAGCATTTTAGCGTCAAACAAGCATATATAGCAAGACCATATTGTACATGGTATGCCTGTCAGAAAATAAATCTTATGCAGGCAGAGGTAGAAGCTATAAGTAAAAGTAGTTTAAAATGTAAACATATCTTTTGCATTAAGCTAAGCATATTATGGCTTCATGCAAAACACAAGATATGCTTGGGAGTTGGGGCCTTGGAGTAATTATTTTTCAAAGTTTAGCAGGAAACAAATAGTTTGAAGCAGAAGTGAAAGGAATCATCTTTCCTCTCTCTCCTCCTTTGACCACTAAGGAAATGAAACTATAAAAGGAAAATTCCTGCTCTTTCTCCTCTTAAAACACTTATAACACAGAAGTATTTGATTTTAGTGGAATTAGCTAATATCACAATTATTTGTAAGAGGTTAGCATTATTTTCATTTTTACTTTTTCAAAATGTCTTCATCTAATATTTATTTGAAAGGGTAAAAGTGTTAAAATCGTATATAAAAAAAGTGTCAGATTATCAATCATAATCTCAATCATTGCTCTAATCAATATTTCAATCATTGCATCTCTACTTTTCACATGCATTAAATGAATAATTTGACACTTTTACCCGTTCAAACAAATATTTAAAAAATAAATAATAAGTATATTTTGAAAAATAAAAATAGAGACAATGCTGAACTTCTACAACTTATATAGTTATATTGATATTAGTTAATTCCATTTTTAATACTCCAACAAAAACTCTTATACTAAAAATTATTTTTCCTTAATGATTTTTCGATTATATTAATGTGGCAAACATCCAACGATGTGTTAGGAAAAATCGATGGTAAACTGTTTATGATGGAATTTCGATAGTAAAATATAAATGTAGTGATATTTTAAGGAAAAATAGACTAAAGGGGCCAAAGTGTAAAAAACTTTCCTACCCGAGACCGTGCTCTAACTTCAGAAGTCAGATTGGTCAATACGCCGTCGTTGCCTTTCTCCCTTTCTCTCTATTCCATCTCAAGTGCAGCCGGCAGGCAGCGCCTCACGTCCTCTTCGGTGGGGTTCTCTCTCTCTCTCGTTTCGCCGCCGGCCCGAGTGAGTTGTTGGCAGCCGTGTCCCGCACCCCGCAGCCCTTGTTGTGTGGAAAAGAAATGTCACAGAGGGGAGTATGGCAACTTCAGAAGCTGGTTGTCAGCTATTGTAACTGGGGTGGCAGCAGTCGCGGCATCCGGTAAATTATTAATCCTCCTCTCTCTCTCTCTCTCTCATCTAGGCTTAATTTTCTAGTAAGAATAAACCCTCTTTGTTTTATTTACATTCTGCTTTGCTAAAACAATTTCAGTGCATTATAGGAAGACCCTTCAGTCCATAAAAAAAAGTTGATTCAATCACTAATCAGTAGGATAAATTGGATGATGAACCAGGGAGCAAGAAATTACCTTTTATCATTTTGTTAGGACCTTAGCCTGACAAATAAGGGTCGCATGGAGATTACGGACATGAACAATTTAAGCCTATAGGACATATGAGAAAATTACCCAGATGAGTTTTGTGACCAAGAACAATCAGAGGTAGAGGAACTGTGTCAAGAAGGGGATAACATCATTAAAAATGTGCAGTTATAACAAGGCGAGTCGAGTGCTTGCGCTTCCTTGTCATTGAGATGGGTAATTGGGTACTGTGCAAAAAGCATGGGTGTATGTAGTAGTCATTTTGTTTTGTTCAAACTGGAAATGCGCATTTATTTAACACTGGCTATGATCAAGGGGCTGGAACTGAAACAGTTCCAAATTTTGGGTGAGGCTGGGGTGGCAACTGGAATTTGGACAAACCTTGTGAGGAGTGTGCATGGGTTCCTTAGTGTGAGGGGACCCAGAGGAATTCCAAACTTTTCAGGGATAAATTGCTTGGTCTCTGCTCTGGGATACTCAATAGAGTTGTTTTAAGGGCATCCCTCTAGGCTTGCGCTAGCTCGCTAACTCAAAGCTAAGCACAACTCTTTAAGCCTGATTGACAGTCCTACTGATAACACTCCAAAACACTCTAGTCGCAAGCAAGGAGCATGGAGCCCATGAGAACGGTAAGAACTCAGACATGGAAATATTAGTACTTGAAGACATGAATGTGATTTTGATGAAAATTTATGTGCTTGAAAGAAGATGATATCCTCCTCCTGTCTGTCCATTGTTGTTCTCGATGGAAATTAAGGAAGTTGATTTTCAGCAGAGATGTCGGACTCGGACACACTAGCATCAACTTTTTTCTTCAACTTGGCTTTTTTTCATCCCAATGGGTCGGCCATTCGAAGAGCTACCAACATCATCATCCAAATTAATTTTGATGGATGAAAGCTCATGAGGTGTCGGGGTATCAGAAGTAGGAGTTTGAGTTTCTGACTCTTATGAAATGTAATTCGAATCATGTATTTGAGATGCTTGTCTTGGCACTTTAACATTATTCATAAAATTTTCAAATGTTTTGACCATATCCCAGACTTTGACTTTGAAACCCTTTTTGAGTTTGGGGTTAGTTACAAGCAATATTTTTGCTCAGTATAAATGCAATAATTAAAAAATATACAAATCAAAACAAGTAGATAATAGATATATACACTTATATTTAGGGAAAAAAAATGTACATTTGCATTAATTATGAGAAATATAAATGTGAAATGCTTACAATATCTCAATCTGGTCTCCACTGGGGTCATGAGCTCAAGTTGTCTCACATGCATTTATTTTTCTAACGGTCTTCTTGATAATATGAATTTGACATTGTAGATATTTGGATTTTCGAGTGATCTTTGCAGCTTTTATTGTTTCATGGTACATAGCTTCCGCTCGAAGCTATAAACTTCACACGAGAGTATATCGTCACGCTTAGTGTATGAAACACTTCGTGAAGTCATATTAGATACGAGAATGCGAAGAGATATTTTAGTGGAGTACTAGTAGTTTCTAAGAAAGGAAAATGATGTGGATTATAGAATACAAGAGGTATGGTATATAATATTTAAGGCAAAATTTTATCATCAGTCTTCATCTTATCATATATTATAATCTCAATTCTCAATCATTCAAATGGATTTCTTAATTTAAACCACACAATATATGTACCTTATCATTTATCATATAATATATCTCAATTCTCAATCATTCAAATATATTTCTTCATTTAAACCATAGTGATGTTGCACAAAATTGCATCTATGCTCGTAGTGATTGGTAGCTGCTAAACCTGAAAATAAGAGAACGCTGCGAACTGGGAGGGGGTTTACCCCTCAAAAAGGCTCCGGCGTAAGAATTAGTACGTTCAGAGAGAGTCAAGAAAATTCGCGGGAGTTGTATGAGTAAAGAGTGTTTGTACATTTTTCCTATAGGAGTAGGGTCTTATTTATAGTGAATTAAGAGTTAGAATCCTTGTAGGTGTATGATAGCTCGTAGCTATCTCTTTGATAAGCTGATTCCTCATAAGATTTGGATTCCTTGGTAATAAGCACTAATTATTAATCACAGTTTGGATAGGAATATAACTCTAAGAGATAAGAACACAATTAATGCATATAAAAGATACTTATCCGTATTGGACTATAATTTTGAGCATGGTTGCTCCGTCATGGTGCGAGGTTGATGATATTCTTCCTAGCGAGCAAGGTCTTGCTCGTATCAATGGAAGATTAACTTCCTGGCTAGCACGGTCTTGCTCGTTTTAGAGGAAGATTAACTTCTGTCGAGCTTGATCTGGCTCGCATGAGAGGAAGATTAACTTCCTCTGATACGTATCAAAGGATGATCTTGCTCGTATCAGAGGAAGATTAACTTCTAGGCGAGCATGATCTTGCTCGTATCAGAGGAAGATTAACTTCGTGGTGAGCATGATGTTGCTCATAACAGAGGAAGATTAACTTCTTGACGAGCATGATGTTGCTCCTATCAGAGGAAGATTAACTTCCTGACGAGCATGATCTTGCTCGTATCAGAGGATATTACTCTAGAATGTACCATGTTCATTGCTGATAACGAGCGACTATGATATATATGCTCAGGTGATCACAGCCCTGTATGCTCCTTGCTTGGTTGACGAGCAGAGTATTTTTTGTATCTTCCCTCACAATACGGATTTTTCAAAATATCTCTCCTTGTCCTCCGTCATATCTCAATCGAAACCGTCAAAAGTAGATTTCTTCATCTCAATCATCCAATTTATCTTTTTTCATCATCTTTATCCTATATTTTGTCCACTTTATCCCAATTTTATTTCATATATAACAACCTTCTATTAATCCTTATTCATTAAATATTAAGAAATATTTTACTTTGCTTTTACTATTAGTATTTAGTACTAAATTATAATTGTATTGGGTTAATATGTAATATTTCAAAAGTTAGGCGGTATGTGTGAAAATTGTGAAATATGATAAGAAAGAATATTGTGTTTGGCGCAAAGAGTGTAGAGGGTTGGAATAGATTTGGTGCTTCGTGTTGCAGTTGGTGCGAGGGAGAAAGGAAATCAAAAATTGGATTGGAGATGCTCTTAATCCTTCACACCAACTGTATTAGTTTGTTTTTGTACTATGCTGGATCATAAACTGCAACATTATGATCCGCATCTCTGCTTGATCTGCATCGAGATTTTTGATTAGATCGTCACATAAAGAAGATGGAGATGAAGAAGAAGAAGAATTTTCAAATGATATACCGGAAGGGCCTCCAATATTATAATTCAATTTCAAATAATTTTTTGTTAGTGGAAGAGGAGAAAGAAAGAATATTTGATGAATTATGGATTAACCAATGGTGGTTGTTAATAGAATAAAATTATGGGATAAGATAGGATAAAGCATAAAATCAATTAATTGGATGGTTGAGATGAAAAAACCTATTTTGACGTTGAGATATGACAGAGGATAAGGTAGACATATTTTGAAACGGATTGTGTGCTTTAAATGAACAAATCTATTTGAATGGTTGAGAATTGAGATATTACAAAGGATAATGTACAAATAGTTGGAAAATATGAATTGTGGTTTAAATGAAGAAATTCATTTGAATGGTTGAGAATTGAGAGATAATATGGTAAGGTAAAGACTGATGATAGAGTTTTACCCTACGTATATCATATCTCTTAAATTCAATAATCTGCAGTATTTTCCTTTCTTACTGAAACTACTAGTATCCCACAAAAATATTTCTTCACATTTTCATTGCTAATATAACTTCCCAAAGTACTTCATAGTTCATACACTAAAAGTAAAGATATGCTCTTGTGTGAAGTTTATATGGAATCCTATTGTAGGTATATATCAATCTAGGGAGAATTTTGGGCTTCGAGCAGAAGCTTTGTACCATGAAAACATATTGCTGCAATAGCTATTCGAAACTCAAGATCTATGCAATGTCGAATTCATATTACCAAAAGACCGTTAGAAAAGTATATACATGCGTAAGACAAGTTAAGCTCATGAACCCGAGCATCAGATCAAGATATTTTAATTATTTCGCATTTTCATTTCTTATAGTGAATGTAGATATACATTTTTTTCTTTACAAAATATCTACTTGTTCCTTTCATTTTTTTTTTTTTTAAATTATTGACAGTTACATCGAGCAGAAATATTACTTGCAAGTGACCCCAAATTCAAAAATGGCTTCAACTTCGATCATGTCTAGGGTATGGTCAAAGTATTTAAGAAATTTGGGGATTAATGTTCAGGGCCGTTCTAAACGTTTTTGAGGCCCCGGGCAAAAATTAAATTTGTGCCCTTATATATATTATCATACTATAAACGTAAAAATAATATTTTAATTTATTAATTTTATGATGATTTAAATGATTTTATAATGATATATATATCATCTCGTTAAAACCATTTTCTAAAAAAGCCACTTGATAAAAAAAATTTAAAAGAAGAAGAAGAGTGCCCAATCTTCATATATTATTGTTAAAAAAAGAATTTAAATAAATAATAAATAATGACCGTTCACTTTTAAAATTATAAAATAAACAACATAGTAGAAAAATATATGAAATTAAATAAAAGCTAAAAAAATACAGCATAAGTATTGGATAATATTAACAGCTTAATGAACCTCGAACAAGATTGCAACACTATATTTTGCTAAAGAGCATCTAAGATTCTAAGTCTAATGACTAAAATTCGCTTGTAAACAATACACAACGGTTTAATTGGAGAGAATGAGAGGAGATTACTCGAAAATTGGTTTTAATTATAAATGAAAATATTGAGCGTGAAATTTAAAAAGACACTAAGATTCTCACGGTGTGAAAGAGGAAAGTGAGATAATTTTGAAAAGAAGATTAAGATAATTTTGGTAAACTACCGTTCCGTATACACAAATAGAAAAAAAAAATTACCCTACATATATAAGAAATTTTTTTTGGTGCCCTTTATTAATTTGGGCCCTGGGCGGTCGCCCGGCTCGCCCTACCTTTGGGCCGGCCCTGTTAATGTTACGACGCCGAGAGAAAAATCTCAGTGACAAGTTTCAAATTATGTTTCATTAGAGTCTGAAACTCAAACTCAAACTTCTAATACCCCCGACAACTTATGGGCTTTCATAATTGAAATTAATTTGAATGATGATGTTTGGTGGCTCTTCCAATGAACGACCCATTGGGATGAAAAAACCCAAGTTGAAGAGAAAAGTTAATGCTCATGTGTTTCTCTACTCAAAATCAAGTGATGTGTTGGTGGAGAAGGCAAATACATGTCAAAAACAACTTGTCATCTCAAAACAAATATTCGTGAGAAACAACTTAAAATTGACGATAAGATGCTAGCGCATGACTTGAAGTCTTGAATGCTATAAGTGATTTGAATATATGTTTTTTGTTGAAGCTCAACAAATGAAAATTACACGAAAAAGAAATCTCCAACATCAACGATCACCATCTCCACAAATATGGTTCGAATGAATTTTGATAATTTATAGTTTGGGTATACTACCGCATTAACAAGTCGTTATTATCAAAGTTTTAATTTATCGTAACGAATAGTAGTTGTTAATGATTAAGGTTTAAATTTATTGACTTTGTATTAGATTAAGTTGAGTCGTTCTAACAAATTTTAAGTTTTAATTTATCTTTAAATTAATGAGTTCGTATTAGATTAAGTGTTTAATTATCGCATTTTATATTGTAATGTTTATTTAAATTTTAATGATCATTTATAGTCAACCAATGCTCGAGGGGTTGAATTGGAGTCCCATTACGAAGGAGAAAGCAAAGAGGTGGGAGAGACCGTTTCAGGAGGTTGAGATTTGTCGAGCCCGTTCGGAGTCAGCCGGAGATAAAACGCCTGGTCCAGATGGGTTTACTATGGCTTTTTTCCCACTCTTGTGGGGACACCGACAAGAGCGATATTTTGCAAGTGATGTCCGAGTTCTATGCTAAGGTTATGTGCCAAAGTATCAACTCCACGTTTAACCCTCATTCCTAAAAAGGAGAACTCTATCAAGATTAAGAATTTTCGACCTATTACCCTTGTTATTAGCATTTACTAGCTTATGACTAAGGTGCTCTCTCGCAGACTTGGAGAGGTATAAGGTCTCTGAAGCTCAATGTGCTTTTGTTAAGGGTCGCCAAGTGATTGATGCTGTTGTATGGTGGCTAATGAGGTTGTAGATGATCGAAGGGGAAGAGATAGGAAATGGTTAATTCTTCAATTGAGTTTTGAGAATGATTACGATCGGGTTAATTGACGTTTCCTTGATCTAGTTATGGATAGGAAAATTTTCAGTTTTAGATGGCGGAGATGGATCCGTGGGTGTCTTTCCTCTTCCTCGTTCTCTGTTATGGTTAATGGGGAGCTTAAGGAGTGGTTTTGTGCTTCAAGTGGACTTCGTCAGGGGATCTGATGTCTCATTCTCTTTTTATGCTACTTGTGGATGTTCTTAGTAGGTTGCTAAGGAGGATTGTTCTTCGTCAATCTGCAAAATCTGCTGTTCCATATCATGTTGGATTTAAGGATGTCCTCGATTATTCGGATCCTATATTTAAAGATGTCTTCGAGCCAAAAGTGTGTTCAAGGTTCCTCCTTTTTATATCGCCTATTTGCAAAATTTGTGCTCATGACTTGGATGCTCAAGCTTCAATGGAAGCTTCCCGGATTCTTTTTATCAAAAAAATAAAATAAAATGGAAGCTCCCTGGATTCTCATTCTTCACCACTTCAAAACTCGAGGTCAAGGTGTCGGGAAGAATGATGCAGGACAGAAGCACACGAATAAAGGCATTAGAGTTGAGTTATTATTTGGATGTATTGTATTATTATTTTGGAACAAAATGAAATGTCATTCTTTTATTTGGGGATTATTAGAATTTAAGTCATCGTAGTCCAAGTAGGATTAGTTTTAGAGTTCTTCTACTTTAATTATAATATTAGATTCCTACTTTAACTTTCCCCCATTGTTATAGGAGAGTTGATTAATAAAGTTGAGTTTAGCTTTTGCCTTTGTGGCCTGCGGGCATGGCTGATCCCATGAGGGTAAGCATTTCATCTTCTCTCCTTCTCCCTCTTCTCCTATTTGCTGACATCTATTCTGAAATTCTATATGCTTCCGCCATTAGTTTTAATAAACATGTTGAAAGAGATGTAGTAGAATTTAAAAGTAGAATGAAAATGTGATATGTAAGTAAAATCATATCTCATGTTTGTTATTTGAATTTTGTAAAGTGAAAACAGTGATCCTGTTTAGATTTAATGTGTAATTTTATTGCTTAATACTAGCAAAGGCTCCTTTCCTTCAACATCCACGGGGGTATTTGCTAATTGCTATACTGGAAAATATGAGAGGCTTTAGAAGTTAAAAGCATTTAGCTAAGCAGAAGTAATAAGGAAGATGCTTTTAGGGCCAAGAATACTAAATATCATATTCTCAACTGAATATGGGAATTAGACTTATAGTTTCACACAAAATGTGTAGGGGATTTATGGAATCTCACCTGCCAGCGTTTACAGAGAGCAATCCTCAGCTAGAGGTGGTTACTGAGCTTAATCGTGGGCAGCATCCACTTTTGAAGGGATTCTA
>JAOWAN010000043.1:7779250-7799937 GCA_028566635.1 Lobelia cardinalis
TAACGCCAAAATATCCAGGGGGTTTATCCCTTAAGAAAGTGACTGTAGGGAGGTTATCCCTAAAACTCGTGAACCACGGGGGGTTCCTTCCGGTTAACCCTTCTTTTTATCTCTCTTACTTTTTTACTTTAATCATTATAAAACATCAAATAAAAAAAAAAATTCGACTTTCGGACCCAAACATTAATCTTTAACTCGAGCTTTCCATCTTTCGACGCCTAAAAATTTGCTTCAAATCACTTTGCTGTCTGTCTGTCTGTCTGTCACCCATTCTCCGGGCGAAGAACCGCGTCTCCCTCTCCCAACATTGACCCTTCAACTCAAGATTTCCCCAAATCGAAATTGTCCAAACACCGATATCTAGGGTTTAACCACTCCCAACACTTTTCTTCCCTCCCTCCATTTCAAAATTCAATTCCTTAATCATCGATCTCCGCAGCTTTTATCAAACGTGGAGCAGCCTTCTCCACGCCCCAATTCCTAGGGTTCTTCCATCTTTCTCGCCACCGATGATCGATAATCGCCATCAATCAATGTCGTCAACAGTTTAAAGAGGTTGGACTTTTTGCCATTTTGATATCAAAAAATCGATGGCGGCGCCGAGGAGCCTGATGGTCGAGAGCGGGCGGGCGTGGGACGAGGAGAATGTGATCAACGATGATTCGCCCACTACCAAGAAACCCATTGGCGCCAAATTGGAAGGCAGGTTTCCGCTGACCGGGTGGGAGTTTGCTGCGGCTTTGGCTGTTTTCCTCTTCTTTTCTACTGGGTTGTTCTGCATTTATTTGACAATGCCAGCTGCTGAGTACGGCAAACTCAAGCTGCCCCGCACCATTTCTGATCTACGGTTGCTCAAGTATGCTTCCCAATTCACTTTTAGCTCCTTTTCATTCTAACCATTTCGTCGTCTTATTCTTATTAGAATGGGTGCCTTTGCACTTGATGTGGTTACGTTCTTAAGTAATGCTAAAGTGACAAAATGGAGACCAAATACTGGATTTTAAATCCGTGTTGGAGACTATTAGTTGGTTATAAAGTATGGCGATCTCATTAGAAGTGCTAAGACCTACAGCTAGTCTAACTAATCAGCAACAGCTGTGCACTGGGTTTTGTATCAATATTGACCGCTTAGCGTTACTCTTTAGATTTCCCTAGGGATGTGTATGATATACCCTTGGTCTGGAAAAGATGTCCTTTCATGTTATTATCATTGAAATTGAGGACTGGTACATGATAGTTTTAAAGGTCAAGATAGTACGTTTAACTATATGGGAAATTTGTTTGTTAATTTTTTAAGAGGACACACATTTTGGGTCCGTGAGAGTAGCTTATTGCTCTTCTAAGCAATGTCTGTATTGATGTTTGAGTACGAGCTATTGGCTCTGTGATTTAGAGAGCTGATGTCTAAACATGTAAGCGATGCAAAACGATCAGTCTAAAGACTCTAAAACACATGTAAATAAGCATAACAAAATGATCAGTTTAAACATGTAAACGAAACAAGCATAGCTAGAAGTTCAAACAGAAGGGCTCTAAATCTCAATCCTATGTAATGATAAGCAGTTGCTGGTCATCCTAGGATGTTATTTAACCTTAACCCTAAAAATTCCTCCGTTCAGCTCTTTTGAGCAATAAACACACACAAGTTTGTTTTTGTTTTCGGGATCAACAGCCCTGCAATAATTTTATCCGGGATCTTGTTGTCGAGCCATTATCCTAATCAAAAGAAGGAAAAGAAAAAAGAACAGAAAACAGGGGCACAAAAGAAACCACTGTGAATCACCTAACCTGCAAAAAAGGAAAAAAGAAAACAGAAAACAGGGGATGCAAATTTTAAGGGAGTAGGAAGAAGCAAAGAGAAAACGAAGAAGAAAGAAGACGAACAGGAAAAAAGGAAAGAAAAAAAAAAGCAGCAAATAAATTAAAGTCCACTAACCTGGCGCAGGAGACGGTGCCTGGTGGTCGCCGGACATCCGAGGAGGCATGATGGAGTTCGCCAGCCTCGTTGATGTTGGTCTGAAGTGAGTCGCGAGGGTTTGGGAGAGTCGGCGTGAGTTTGCGACAGAGTAAGACTAGTGCATGGAAGAGGGAAGAATGAGATCGCGTTATTTAGGTCTAGAAATGAGGTCAAGACCGGTCAACAGGTGGACCTGCGCCTAGGCGAAACTTACCAAGGCTTGCGCCTCGGCAACAGTGCCTTGCCTCGGCCATCCAAGGCTTGAAACCTGCTCCTGTGCCTCGGCCCGCCTTTAATAACTATGGACAGTACTTTTAGATACTGTAATTTAACTACAGAAGTTCATGTTACTTGTTACAATGTTCGACATGGAATGAACACCGTCCACAGAATTTTAATTCTGTGCTCAGCGTACACAAATTCACTGTGATCAACTGCTGTATGGGCAACAATCGTAGGCAATTAGAAGAAGGAAAATGATAGGCAAACGTAAAATATGTAGGGAAATGGAAAGGGAATGATGTGTAACAAATGAGAATGATTGTTATATAGTGGGTTCCACTTTTTACAATTTTCAAAGTCACTTTTGATTTGTGTCACATCATTCCCTTGTAGTTTTCCCTATGAATTTTCGATTTGTGTATCATAACTCTTCTGTGATATGCTTTAGATTTTATAGATTCAAGATCAGAATGTACAAAGGAGGAGGACAAGCTGGCCTCCAAAGAAATAGAAAAAAAAAAAAAAACGAGAAGAAAATAAGTCAAACAAAAAGAAAGGATGATTCCTAATGCAGCATGGCATCCCGGTCTCTACATAAGTCAGTCACGGTCACCCCACTGAAAGCACCTAGTGACGATGCCCATAAAGAAGCAAGGTACTCGATCCTCCCCTTGAGTAAAGAAAAGGATATGGCCTGAATACTGAAATTTTCACATTCCTTTCTATCCAAATACACCGTAATGTACTGACATGGCACATTTCCATAAGCAATCTGCATATTTGCTCTTGCCGAAGCCCGTGAATGACTAGCAGAGAAAATCTTCTACAGACCAAGAGCTAACCTAACTCTCATTCAGGATTCCAAACACCTCTCACCACGATCTCTAGGCTGTGGGACAATGTAGAAAGAGACGATTATTAGATTCACTATGACCAAAGCTCATAACGCACACGTCCAGGGGCAAAGCTGTTCGAGGTTGCTGCCTTTGCTGAAGATCATTTGTATTCAGCTTTCAGCTGCCCAGAACAATAGACCAGACAAAAGTTTTCAGTTTTGACGGAACTTTGGCTTTCCAGATGGAAGAAGAGAGCAGAAAAGACACAGGGACATGAGAACGACAAGCACTTTCATCAAACTTCGAGAGATAAAGCCCCCGGAAGACTCGCGAACCCAGGATCGCCTATCCAGCCTATCAAGATATAAGTAATCCAAAAGGAGATTTATAAGCTTCACTAATTCGTCGGATTCTCTATCATTTAGATGTTAAAAAAGTGGAAATTCCAAGAAATTCCCCTCCCTCAAAATCAGCAATGGGTATGCTCGGCCGAGAGACTCTTCGTAACCTTGGACGTAGGTCAAGAAGAGGACACTCACCAATCCAATGATCCTCCCAGAAATGAATACGAGATCCATTCCCCCACAAGGAAACAACTATGTGGCTGAAAGTAACGAAGGCACGAGTCAATGAATTTCAAGGACTCGCATACGTTGTGGAGGCTTCAATGCCTACAACCCAACCATTATCCTGCTTGCCAAATTTGCTTCTGATAAGTTTGTGCCACGAGGAGTGCGGTTCCAAAGGGAACCATCAAAGCCATTTATACAAGGGAAATATTCCTACAGATCAGATTTCCAATCCCAATCCCAAACCATCGTCCTCTTTCGATCAGCAAGCTCTATCCCAAGCCACAAGATGACTCTAAGACTCTTCATCGGCCCCAACCCAAAGAAAATGGTGCATAATTTCTTCTAATCGATTGGCAATCTTGACTGGGATTTTAAAGAGAGAGGTAATTAATAGGAATACTAGATAAATGAGACTCGATGAAGGTAATTCTGCTCCCTAACAAGAAATAGGCTCTCTTCCAGCCATCTAATGTTCTCGACACTTTTTCCGTCAACAGGTTTCAAAAGCTCTTACTTTGCAGGCTCTTAGTAATAACAAATATCAATCTTGGTCCACAAATATCAACTAAGATCCTCAGTTAAAATCATCCATCACCAAATCGATAGAGTAAATGTCATGCTTTGGTAAATAAAATGACCGGGGTGCGGTACACCAAATCTTCCACAACTATGCGCAAGTCGGCGTCAGCAAAAATTTCAATGCTCGGCTGCATCCTTTTGTTGCTATCCATCCAAGGTTCAGGACCCCTCAAGAAGCAAGCCAAGATACGGCAAGGGCAATCTAATAATGGAATACCCAGAAGTGTAGCATAACCTTGCACGTCCTCCTCTGGTAAATTAATCCCTGTCAACTCACATTTGGCCAAATTAATCTTCAAGCCAGAAGTGGCTTCAAATATCTGAAGAATGGTGAGGACATTTTAAAAACCCCCTATAACCCTATGAAAGATAAATTATAGTGTCATCTGCATAATGGAGATGAGATAACCGAACATTCTCTCTACCCTTCGACAAACGCACATTGGGCACTAGAAATGGTCTCCCTAATACCACACTAAGCCTCTTAAAAAGAACTTTAGTGATAATTTTATAGACACTGGTCACCAGACAAATGGGCCTAAAATCCCTCACCCTTGCGATCTATCCGTCTTAGGCATCATCTGAGGACTCTCCTAGACAATTCCCTAACAACTACAACTTCCACACAACTATTCAACTATTATCACCATGTGCTGAGGACTGTTTTCTTGCTGGTATACGATTGCAGTGGGTGGCAATGGAAGGCTGACCTATAATTCTAATTTGGGTCAACAGATTTGTGAATAGATGTCAGCTCATCATTAGCTGAATGATTTTGAACCTCCAGTTGAATTAGCAAAAGAGCAATCAAATAGTTTATTCAATCATTGCTGGTTTGTGATTATTCCTTACTTTCAATAAAAAAAAAATTGGTTAATTTACTTTCAATATTTAGGGGTACTTACTTTAGGAAGTCGATGTTAGCCTAGTATATAGAGAGCCATTATAACTGTCTGTTATCATATGTTTGAGTTTCCGTTGGATGTTGTGGGTTGCCTTGTTTGACACGTATGGAATCATGATGGGTATTGCCTTTCTTTCAACAGATGCTTTGCTCTTTGCGGATTACTGAAATTTTAGTATCCAAAAGAAAGAGTGGTATGTAATGCAATCTGCTATCTTTGATATCCAGTTGCGTGACTTTGTTTTTGGACTGTGAAGAATGCTCGTATTTTTTAGGATTAGACGCATGTGAAGTGGCACGACTTGTCTAAATTCAGTTCATAGGAGGTTGCTAACATGATGAAGGATTGTGGTGTGTTGATGATTTTCTGTATATCAAATTTCCAAATATTATTATGTTGAACTGGAAAAATCTGACAGATCATGAGATGGAAGAAGTTGATCCTCTTTAGAGTTTACTGTCTGAGATTGGAAGTCTATTTCTCCATGGAAGGATTGTGGTGTGATGATGATTTTGTGTATGTCAAATTTCCAAATATTCTTGAATTGGACTGGAAAAAATCTGACAAATCATGAGGTGGAAGAAGTTGATCCTCTTTAGATTTTGCTGTCTGAGATTGGAAATCTATTTCTCCATGGAGGTAAATTTACGGGTGGATAGTTGCTTGGGAAGCCAGTTTAATTTGCGAGAAACTAAGGAGAGGAAAAACTTACTAAACTGGCTATGTCTGTATAAGGATGGTGAATCAATAAATCATTTTTTCTCTTATGGAGGATTGGCTTGTGAGAATGCTATTTTTGCTTTTGGTATTGAGATTGGTTGAATGTTGATGCAATTTCTCTATTTGGTCTGGACAGGAAGGACCAAAGGACATTCTAAAGTCGAAAGCCTTTTGATGCTCATTGGTCTTCTGATCTATTGGATAAATAATGCCTTCCTAGATTCACCAGATCTTTTTGTTAGTCTTTTAGGAAAATTTGCTGGGTGCTTACTCTGTATTTACATGGGCTTTCTCCCTTGCAAGAGAAAGCAATCTGAGCAGATATCTTCGTTTGGGTTTTCTTTGTATCCCCTGTGTATACACGGGTTGCAATCCTTTGACATCCTTTCCTATATACACTGTAATTGTGTCAAAAATGCTAACTTTAAGAAATTAAAGAAGCAATGAAATTGTTGCCACCCATAATAATCTTGTTTTGTTGCATTGAAAGTGCATACATTGGATATTTATGAAAATAACTGACGTTTTACAAGTCGTGAGAAGATGTTACTGATGACTTGAGCAACTGTTCAGTTTTCAATTATCCTGTAAGAGGTTTACTTTTAGACTTGTAGGATGTCGCTTAATTCACGCACTGCTGCTGACAAAACAAGCTTGTGGCCGTTGAAGCTGATTTTTCCTTTTCTGTTTGAAGCAAATAAGTTATGCTGAGAGCTCGGAGGAAAATCTAAGCACGGCATGTTCTGAAAAGCTAATCAAGTTTCTGTACCCTTGAGAGAGTCTCTGATGACCATGATGTCTATGTTTTGTATTAAGCTCCACGTAAAAAAACATTTTTCCTTTTCGCTCTTCAGGTTCTACAAATTTGACTGTTGGATTGGTGTGTTATGTTTAAGTCTGCCCTGAAAATCTCATGATCAAATATTCCTTCATTGTGTTGTGCTCGATTACTATGGAATAACCTGGTGGGTGCTGGAAGTGTCAAAAAAAAAAAAAAACTGGTGGGTGCTGGAGGAATTTTGGTAAGCTCTGCTTCTGTTCCTGCTCCTTTACAGATGCAAGTGGAGGTGTTGGCAGGGGAAAGGAGGCTAACCTGTTATGCGATGTGCTGGTATATATGGTTGGATACTTGTATGGTGTGGGTCAACAGAGGAATTCCAGAATATTTGGAGATAAATCAATTTCTTGGAACCTTCTTTGGGATAAAGGTGTTTATATGGAATCTCTGTGGTTTGGCGGGGAGCTTTTCGAGGGTGCTCATCTTTTGAGGTTATATGGGATTGGATCACATTGACTTTTTAGCTTTGGCCCTTGGCTTGTGTTCTTTTTTGCTTTTAGTTTATGGACTGCTCATCTATCCCTTTGTATTATTTGGTTTCTCTTGATTTGAGAATTCTTTTTCTGTATCAAAAGGGAATAGAACTTTGTCTGTTTGTCAGTATATTTACCACAACCTAGAAACATGTAAAGCCCTCTCTTTGTTTTGTGTTTTAGTGAAACTCCAGTGATGTTTTTGATACCTACCATTTGATTCTTAACTTTTTAAACATAATCCAAGTAATGGGAAGAGATGGGGGGAAAGCCTGCTCAGAGCAGAATCTACTAAAAGTAAGATGTAATTGCAATCTTATTGACTCTCGAGAATTTAAATGGATTTTTTTTATCTGTTTTACAAGATCTGTACCATACAGTAGAAAGTAAATGTCCAAATGTTTTTTCGTTTTCTTGGCCATTGTTACCTTTACCACCTTAACGTGATATGAGTCAATCTACTCGCACTCTGACATCTTATGATTGAGACAGATGCCGGTGTTCATCTTGATTATTCCTTCTCCTCATTGCTTGCTTTTTAATCCCAACCAGGGGTGTTTATCTGCTTTTTGTGTACAATAAACAATGATGTTTTTGTTTTTGTAAGTTTTCAATCATTTGAAGTTGGGTGACATGCTTTTCTGAATCATAGTCTTAATGTTCTTTTCCAGAGAACATCTTGGAACGTATGCAAGCGTTTACCCAACAAAATTTATTTTGGGTTACTGCTCAACTTACATATTCATGCAAACATTTATGATTCCTGGCACCATTTTCATGTCGTTGTTAGCCGGAGCCCTTTTTGGTGTTATTAAAGGCCTTTTCTTGGTAGTCTTTAATGCCACTGCCGGAGCATCATCCTGCTATTTTCTATCCAAGTTAATCGGGAGGCCAATAGTTTGCTGGTTGTGGCCTGAAAAGTTGAGATTCTTCCAGGCAGAGGTACATGTTTCCATATCTTTTTCATTTTCCATTTTGTGTTTTTAATCAACATCTCTTTAATCTTCTACGCACATACACAAACATACATATATGGGTATGTGTGTGTAACTTTACGTTTTGGTATCATGCTAACCTCTCTTTATTATCCAGATAGCAAAGCGGAGGGAAAAGTTGCTGAATTACATGCTCTTTTTGAGGATAACTCCAACGTTGCCAAATCTTTTTATTAATTTGGCATCACCAATTGTTGATATACCATTTCATGTGTTTTTTCTGGCTACAGTTGTTGGCCTTATCCCAGCCTCCTATATTACTGTCAGAGTAAGTATATCCATGTCACTGGATGTTATTGGTTTATCTATGTTCATTTATTTACACTCTCTTATAAACCTTTCTCAATTATATTTCTCGAATATGTGAGAACTTAAACTATGCCCTGTTAGTTACTAGTAGTTAATTGACTTTATTTGGTCCTCAGATCTATCCTTTCACTGTTGTGGTAAACAATAGAATCTTAAGTCAGCCTAATGGTCATTTAGGTTTTTGCAGTATCAAAATGTCTGGGTATTGCCAGCTTGGAGGTGCTTTACTATATATATTTGTGTTCCTATTTCTCGGTAATAGCTTGCTGGTGGATCAGATTTCGTTCAAGTATGATGTATATGTGCAGATTTATAGTGAAGAGTTCATGACCATTGTGTATACAGAAAGATACTGAATTGTAGAAAATCAAATCAACCCAGCCTTGATTTCAGTTATACGTGAAACTTTAAGAACTGAAAAACTTAAAGTACCATCTAATGTCTAGGTTCTTACTAGCAAACTGTTTGAGAAAATTCTGCAATACTTCATATCAGATGACAAGGCTACCAAAGACCATGGGCCCAAGCTATGCTTCTTGCTGCCAAAAAAAAAAATAATAATAATAAAAGAAAGAAAGAAAGAAATTATGGCTCACCTTATATAGTTATTGGTACAAGTCCCCCATCTAAGCATTTAATCTATGGTATGTTTAGACCTTATCATAGGTGAGGCGGAATGTTGAAAATGACTATTTTGCCATTTATCTATATATTCCTCCTTGGTTCTGTGCTTTTTCAACATTGATAAAGTTATTTGTTGAACCACGGCAACTTCAACTCTTTTTGTGGTAGTCAGATGTATGCTGCTAATCCTAGTTGTAGTGTTTCCCAGACTTTGGCTTCAAATGCTTGTATTACTCGCGTTTGCTAAGGGTTTGTAAGGTAACAGGAAACGCCATGGATGATGGATGGGCGGTTTTTATTCATTCCTAGAGTTCCTTTCTTGACATCTCTGAATGTGTGAAAAGAAAGCCAATCTAGGTCAAATTGAGATGTTTGAACTTCTGTTAATTTGAAACTTCATCTGTGTTGGCTTCTGGTTTCATGTTTCCTAGTTAACATAAAGTTGATTTGTAATACGAACCAACCTGTTTATAACCGAGCATGGCCTTGGTGGATTATATTTGAAAGTTTGTGTTTAGATATTGACTAGAGAGATCGAGATCACTTCACACCAGGTGCGGACTTGGGAACAAATAGAAGTACTGTATGTTGTCATGCCAGTGATGTGTGAAGCTACTTTACCATATTCGTTTTTTGGTACTTTTGCCTCGCACTTCTTGTTTTATTGTTCTTGTTTTTAATGTTTTTAATTTTTTTGATTCTCAGGCTGGCCTTGCTCTCGGGGATCTGAAGTCAGTCAAAGACTTGTATGATTTCAAGACCCTGTCTGTGCTTTTCTTGATCGGGATAATCATTATAGTTCCTACCCTTTTGAAGAGAAAGAGGATATATGAATAAACCTGCTACTGATACATAGTCCATCCTATAGTACACGAGCTTAATATAGTTACAGCTTCAACAGTTGCATGTATTGTAGAAAATACGATATAGTCTCCGACCTCCGTCATGATATGGTTGATCCCATCTTTGCCCTATTTCAACAGCTGACTAGGCAGGGTTTAGTCTTGTAACAAGGGAACAATGGTTCCCTTGACAAAGCAAAAACAGCTAAAGCTGTTTCATTACCCTGTTTCTGTATGCTAATCAAATATCATCTCTTGGCATGTGGGACCGCAACTCCTGTGTTATTCCAGAATGGTTTCTAGATGCTGCTTGCAATTTGTCACTGGGGTCAAAGATTATATCTTTGAAAGCAAGGGAAAAAAAAATATCAAATGCACTTTCCTTTTTCCAAATAGACATTCTTTCACAGGCAGATACTTGATGCAAAGCTCGAATGACTCTTGTAATATATTTGAAATCTGAAAAATGCGCTTCTTTCTCTTCTTTCCTTCATCCGTCCCTTTGTTCCATTGCACTGAAACCCTGAGAGCAGTTTTTTTTTTTTTTTTTGGGGGGCTCTATTTCAGATCTGCTTCGATCTAATCTCATTCTACTCCATCTCTTCTCTCTCCATTTCAGAATTCGATTTGAAATGGTATTAGTGTACTGAAGATGGTCCCTTGAATAGAGGCCTTCTTTTATTCCTTTTTCCCTTTATTTTTCTCTCTGATTTATGAGATTCAAAACAGAAAATGAACAGTTGAAACTAAACAAAAATATTCAATTAAAATATACTGTAATTCAACAAAAAATGCATTGGGTTGTACTTAGATAATAAACTATGACTCAACAAAATTTGCATTGTGATTCAAGAGTAATGTACTAAGCTTCAACAAAATTACACCGATATTCAGCAAAATTTACATTATAATTCAACAAAAAGATATTGAGATTCACCAAAATAAAAACAAAGATTCAATTGAAGGATATAGCGGGCTTTACACAAGTATATAGATATGTGTCCGCTTATTCAGTCCGGGCTATATCTCGACTTCGTTACATGAAAACCAAGCTCGGCCCGAATAATATATGAGCCTAACGATTTTACCTATACTATTTTACCTTAATGACCGGCCCTAAGTATAGGGGACAGAACAAGCGGGCTTTGCACTTGACCAACCTTACTGACAGTCCTAGAAATTTGGCTAGACATGTTACCCTATACAGCGAGAAAATTGCCAAACATGTCCGAAAGTATTACTCCCTCCGAAAGCTATCATGGACAATTAAAACGAAACGGAGAGAGTAACTTTCTATGGATGCTTGCCGTCTATAATGAGTTATGGGTGGAAAAGACAGGAAATCCATCCAAGTGTTGCTCAAGTGGATTGAAGTAATTGTTCAAATGCCTCAATGTTACAAATGATGATAATTGACAATATAGGAAATTACAGATCTCCTAACAGAGAACAACATTCAAGGGGTTTAAAAAAAAAACTTGCCTATATCTCCTACCAAATTAGAGCAGCATTATGATAATAGCTCTGGTGGAAGTGTTGAAAAAGGTGAATCTTCATAGCCGGAAATCCCCACGATCTTGAGGCGTGTGTTTGGCTGAATAATTGAAGTCGGAACAATTAAAATTGAAAGAGAGGATTTTATCCAGTTAATCGATCTTATGTTAATGATTCTCTATGATACCTGTCGGTGGCCAATCCTCCTTCGGTAATTCTTCTTCTTCTTGTATTTAAAGACAATTACTTTGTCGTTGAGTCCCTATATGGAAAGTAAAACAAATGATAAGGAGAACGGACGGAAAAAGACTGATAATAGCAACACTCAACATGACAGATAGGCACAAGGGCAATGAATTACCTGTTCTTCCACTACAGCATGTACCACTGCATTAGGAACCACCGGCATCCCAATATATGCGCCTGCCTTTGTGCCAACAAGTAGCACCTTGTTCAAAATTATCTGTAGAAAGAGTCATATAAGTGTCAGCAAAAGATGAATGCAGAGGAAAAGCAACATAATTGGTATTCAATGAAACCTTCAGAAAAAGGGCAAACACATAAGTTCGTCCCTCAGCTTTTGGTGAAATCTCAATCTAGTCCTGTACCGTTTTTAATTAGGTCACTTACTTTTCCACCTATCCCCATGCATCCTTTTCACTATATTTTTGTCAGCTCAATACACAAATCCAGCCCATGTGTCCTCAGGTGGCCTATGTGGCTGCTGACTAGGCTTTCCTAGGCTCATATGGACTTCCGGAGAATAATAAAACATTGGGAAAAAAATCATGATGATCAGTATCTTTTTATTCCACAAGAACTAAGGGAAAAAAGAGATTAAAATACAAGATGAATCAATATCACAAATCAAGGAACCATGAATTTAAACCTAATCAATATCAAATCTAGGAACCATTTTAGTGCAAATATATAGTAGTAATTTATTGATTACTAATTTTGAAAAAAAATTTATGCATCAAAATGAGTAACCTACCTAGAGAGTAATAATCAACAAGAGAAATTAGTGACACATATTAAAAACATTTAGATAAAAAATTTAAAGAAAAAAATTATTTCCCCCCTCATGATTTGGTTCTCAAACCATTTCTTACCACTCAAGTTTATTAATAAAGGAAGATGATTAAACAATAACAGAAAGAATTATAGCAAGATACTTTATTGTTAAACAAATATTTTGGAGTTGGGCCAGGGAGTCGATATATCGTGAATTTTTGTGAATTTTTTACCGTAGATGATAATTAACCTATTACTGTTTGAAATGATTTTTTTGATTTACTGAAATTACCGAAATACCCCTTTCTTACACTCAGATTAAAACTCTCCTGCCCATGGACAAAAACCCATATATACACCATCCGATCTCGGGACATTTTACAAAGAACAAGAGCATACTCAAATAAAACCATTTCAAAATACCCACTTCGGCCCAATTGATGGCGATATCGGCGTCCTACCGGTTGTGAATGGAAACGGCGCCGATGGAACCGCCGGCGAAGGCCTGGCAAAAGCCGAAGAGGCCGTCAAAGACGGGACAGTCCTCGCCGATCTTGGGTCGCTTAAGGTGGCGAGCATGAGTGTGGTCGAGGATGGTTTTTGGAGTGACGGAGGCGAGAAAATCGATGTAATCGTCAGAGCCGAAGCGGCGGATGTCCGGGCGCGGGGGGGGGGGGGGAAAATGGTTGATTTCTAACAGGTGGTGGAGGGAGTATTGGACTTGAGCTGAATCCGGATCCATGGCGCTTCAACTAGGATTCTGAACGGCCGGAGTAACTGATAAGAGCCTCTTTCTATCTCTGGTTCTGGGCTGATTTACCTTTCATAGCGTTGGAGCTATTATAGGCTTTATAGCATAGACTGGTTCTGGGCTGATTTAGATGGTCTCTTCATATTTACCAAAGTACCTATATTGACAAGACATGGCATCCGTAGGGGTATGGCAGGTGGAAACCAAAATTAGTTTAAAATCTTTTAAGCTTTGGCAGATGGGACACTCGGATTCACACCCGTATCTGATCCTCTACTCAAGTTAAATGTAACATTAAGTTCTACCATCCAAATGAAGAACCTATAGTAATAAAACAAAATTTCACACATACGGAAACACTGCAGATGATGTATAACGCATAGTAGTATTGCAGGCTATAAAATGTAAAATTAAGAAATCAATCCAACCAAAAGTCCGTACGTTCTTCTCCAATAACCGTGGACAGTCACTTGCCATTTTGGCAACTGTTTCTGTTCTTACAACATCTGCAACCAGAGTAATTGATCAGCAAACACATGCATGGTTGCTTTCAAATGATTTAATTGTGTGTCAGCGTATAATGTTTTTCTTCATTTCCATCATAGTAATCATTGGTTCCATCCTACGAATTCCGGTCCAAGCTTTTACTTGTGCAGTGAAGGACCAAATGCAAACTTTGCACCAGACTCGCTAAATGATAGCTTGAAACTAGAGCAAGCATAGAGGATTGGAAATCAATTATTATTAAGATATCATACTGATCTCATGGAATATTGGTCAAGATCTGGATGGTGGAGTCCATTGGGAAAGGGAGAAGATCAATGTTTGGGCTACATTTTGTTAGGAAGGAAATAACTGTGGTTAGATTGATTTTGCTATGCAGGGACATTAGGAAGTGGCACATGGTTTATCCTTATTCCCTGATAATGACTTGATAAGGTCTCTTAAACTTTTTATTATCTGACAGAGCAGGTTGAGTTTGTATGACATTAGAGTGTACATAAATAGCATCACGGAGTCCTGTCATCAAGACTTGCATGCGCAAAATGTGACCCAGAAGCATTTCCGTGGAGATGATGAAATATTGATACAGAAATGACTAATGCAACATCAGACAAGTTCACTACTTTTGGCTTTTGAAGCAGACACTGTTTGTGAAAAACATAAGGTTCTTGTCAAGGAATCATGAATAATTTACGGAACTGAAAAGCTGTAATAACAAACAGAGAATTCATATACAAACTTAATATGCAACACAGACATTCATATGATAACATTACTACCTTCGTCATCAACTAAGACTCGATTTTCATTGTACAGCTATTAATCTTCCCACCATCAGGTCGGAAATATAGTTCTCCTATCCCTTGAAAACACATCTCACAAATCTTAAGTGAGTCCCTAGCCTTAATTACTGACCAATCAACTGTGATCTCGGGCAATGTTCTGTACTCAACTTTTTGCAATCCAAACTCGAAGGCTCAATCCAAATGCCTTCGTAGATAGTACAACTTGTATCTCCAACCTTTTTATTCCCATTTACCACCTAAATTATTTATCAACTGTAATCAACATCCTATTGTAGGAGTATTTGTTTTTACTTAGAGGCCATTCATATATCCATGGAGGACCCATATTTTATTATTTTCTTTAAAGTTTGGAGGGGACATGGACCTAACCACAACGCTTATTATTTATTAATTGAAGCTTACAAGAATAAGAAAGAGGCTTACAGCCAAAAGAAATTTCAAAAAGATAATAGTTTCTCCTCAATATTGTCCATGATGGGACTTCAACCCCTAACCTCTCCAGTAGGAAAGACTAAAAGAGAAGGGGACACCATTAGAGCAAGTGCTCGTTGGTAAGGAGGATCCATATATTTTGCAAAATAACTAGATATTTACTACAGTCACGACTCACGAGACGTAACACGCAATCTGAAAAAAATGGTTGAAAATCATTTAAACTTCCACGATATCTTTACCATTATGTGTACTAAGTTTGTTGTGTACGAAAAGAAAACGTAAAAGGAATGTACCTCTTTGATTTGACAAACTAAAGAGGAAAGCATGCCTCTTCAATTGGAATACGGGAGTGATATGAAGGTCGCACCAACTATTAAATAAGAAAAATACCTCATGCACTGGGCTGATAAAAGGGCAGCGTGATCAAGTTACGAGTCCTCATACGAGGTGCTTAAATGATGAAATCGGTATGATAAAAAGTGTTCTAAGGCATGTCAGCTAAAAATGTAAGAACTGTCTATATTCACTAGAACTATACACAGCAATCTGTGGTTGTAAGCTTGTAGCAACAGAGAAATAACGTTCATAAGGAACAACTCCTCCCCCCCCCCCCCTCCTCTCAGGCTGAGTGGAAAAGAAACCCAGTTTTCTGATTTCCTACCAGCACAGAGGGACTGAGTCACTGGGGTTACTCAAATGAATTGATGTTGAACTCTGATCGACTGTTAATTTGTAAGAAAATGCAAACCATTGGACCATTAGCAGTATATGGGAGGGCCTCGGGCCTCCCTCTTTCTTCCTCCAGCAATGTTAGGATAAGGAAAGCAATATTAACCGCAACTGATGAAGGATGTGGAGTAGTATATATAATCAGTGTGGTAACTGGTAATAAAATAGATTATCGAATCAATGCTAGGGAAAGTAAACCGAAATTAGACAGAGATAAAAAAATGAGTCAAATGCTCACTTTGTCATTAACTTTTGCTCCTTTCAGCCTTTGTGTATAAAGAAAGCGTCCAGGAAAAACCATATACTGTCGACCCCCAACCTGAACAAACCCAAAACACAACAAGAGTAAGCTCAACACACTGAAAGACCACGACCAAAACGAAAATGAATGATAAGAAACACGATGAGAGTAGCACAACGATGCACCAATTGTCACATGTAGAACCATCACCCAGGAAACTCGATTGCTCGTCCGTCCCAAAAAGATAGTCCCTTTCATACCTTTCATAGATTTAAGGATACAGCTTTACTTGGTTGTACAATTACTAATTCACAGAAAATTTTTAGCTCATTTGTCTACAAAGTGGACAATCTCTTTTTGGGACAAGAAAAAAAAAAACATGGGACTACCATTTTGGGATGGATGGAGTACTAAAAACTATGTCCGTGATAACCTATATCCCACATTGAGTGGGATATAAAAATTAGTGTGGCTTACAATTGGTTCCCCACAACTATCAGGCATCAACTAATCCATTTATCTGTGACCTTTTGGGTCGGCATGTGGATCCTTCGTCCTTGGTGGACTAGTGGGCAAAAGTGTTGTGCGAGGTGGGCCAATTGGTGGGCTCGATCCGGCTTGACTCGTCGCAGCCCAATTCGACTCGTCATTAACATGTTCAAATTTCAATCCAGAATATCTAAATCCTCCATCAGAAACATGTAATACACGAATAGGGAACACATGAACATTAACAAATTATCAAAAAATCATGCACGTGAAAACTTGCCAAGGCCGGCCAAGATCTGTTAAAGCCCGCTAACGCATTGACTTGTGAAGGTTCACAAAGGCCCGCAAGCGTCTCACGATCCGGAGGTCCGGCTCAAATCCGTCAAAATCCGACTCGTGGAAGAACTTGACGAGCCCGACTCGATTCCGCAAAAGTCCGGCCCAGCCGGCCCGACTTATTCATGCCTACGAGAGCGTTGGGAGCCCTTTGACGAGGACGTCAAGGATTTAAATAAGAGAGATTGTGATCATCCATATTCTACGTTGGGTGTGAGTGGAAAATTAGTGTGGTGAGTGGTTCCTTACTACTATCAAGCACCAACTTACCCATGAACTTTTAGGTGGGTTAGTGGACCATTGGTGCTCGGTGGCTAGTGGGCCGACAAACGTAACAGGCCGGGATTTCGAACTTGGGTCGTCACAGATGCTTGGCTAGTGTGCGAACGATTTGAAAGACCAAGTTTTCGAACTCGGGTCGTTACAAATGGTATCAGAGCGGAACCTCGACCGGAGCAAAGTGCTACACTGGGAGGACAACGTTAGAAGCTTCTTGACTGATTTAAGTGGTAGAGATTATGATAAGCCATAACCTACATTGGGGGGGAAGGGGGGGGGGGGAATTAGTGTGGTTTATAAGTGGTTCCCTACTACTATGAACTATCAAACACCGACTTATCCATTGACTTTTGGGTGGGCTAGTGGACCCTTGGTGCTCGGTGGGAAGATGAGGGTAACGGACCGGATTTTTGAACACGGATCATAGAGATTCTAGGGCTTGTGGGTGGACGATTTGAAGAATTTGGGTCATTACAAATGTTACCACGGTGGAATCTTGGCCGGAAGTCTGGAAACAAAGTGTTCTAGGGTAAAGAGATACACCGCCGGGCCGGGAGAGCATTGGTAGCCAACTCTTAAGCCCGTACGAGCCACCTCTTGAATCCTACACCGCCCGCACAGATTGTAATAACTCATCTCACATTTGATGAGAGTAGGATATTGAGAAATTAGTGTGGCTTCCCTACTACCATCGAGCATCAACTTATCTATGAAATTTTTGGTGGACTTGTGATGGGCTAGTGAGCGGACGACTATAACGGACCGGTTTTCGAACTCGAGTAGTTACAATGTCCGTCGCCCATGATCAATTGACCCAAATGAGTATCAATTTTCTAAATCAATTTTAAAAAATTCAACTTTGCCAGCAATCATGTCCCAATATACACTTTCAATTATAGAACGTTAGAAAAAAGATCAAACTCACCATGACAACTGCAAACACCTCCTCCCCTTTAGCCATAAGTGGGGTGGTATCTTTCTCCCGTTTAACTTCAGTGGCTTCTACTTCTGCCTCAACCACAGCGGGGGCTTCTTCAGTTTCAGTGACTCTGGCAACAATGGACGACAAGGGTTTGGAGAAGTGGGTGTTGCTCAATTTGAGGAGAGAGTGAGGATGGGGAGAGAGAAAAGAAAGTGCGGTTGTTCTAGAGAGAGAAAGGGTGTGTGCAGATTTCTCGTGGGATAGTATTGTTGGGAGGGAAGAAGAGCAAGCGAATGTTGAGGTCGCCATTTTTGAGTGCTATTTTCACTCTGTGTTCTGTGTTTTTGGGATGTATTTCTTTTCTATCTGTCTATCCTATCCACTCGAGTTAGTGACAAAGGAACCCCCACTAACTAGACCATACCGGTTTTGATTTGCCTATTATGATCTGAGGTGAAGGTTAGGGGTTTTTCATTTTAGTCCAAAACTTAACGGCAATGCTGACGTGGTGATAACTAAAAGAGTTGTGATTTCTCGTCTTATTTGGTATTTTTCACCTCTGTGTCTTCTTTTAAATGATTTAGATTAAAATTTTAAAAATATAATAAAAAATGGGACACCAAATGGACAAAAGATCGGAACTCTAATTAAAAGCAGCAACTTCCCTCCACACACGCAAGGACAGAGCCAGAAATGTTATAATACGGGGGTTCGGGAGCAGCGCCCCCGGAAAAGTCGGATTATCAAACGAACGAATCGAGTACACAAAAAAACTAGAATAAATATATTTTAAGTTCATAACAGAACTATTAATAATACAAGGAAAAAATGTCAAACTTTACTAGTACATTTAAATAGCACTAAAATTTTAAAATTTTACATTTAAATATAGAATAATTCTTCATTTAAATATAGAATAATTAATATTTAAAAAATTTATATTGACAAATAAAGAATAAAAATTAAAAATAATAGAAAATAATGTTTAAAATAATTAATTGAGATTAAAAAAAATTAATTTTACAATAGATATTATCAAATATATTTATATTTAGTAGATATATTCATATTTGTGAATATTACAGTGTATATAGAAAAAACAAAAACAAAAAGATGATCATTTGACCAAGAAGGCACCTTTCTGTGCTTCGTGACGCAACTACAGCGTAACCACTCCGGCCCCTCTCCCCTGATCAGTCAGCCCACGAACCGGCCCAATCCTTTTTTACTTTGGTTTCATAATTTCTCATCTCCAGACTAATCTCACCGCATAAATTTCATACACAAGATGTCCAAATTTCATAAACTCAGAAATATCTTTTCATTATTGATAAAACGGCCAGATCTTTCTCTATAAACCAACAGAAGAGTCGTCTCCCTTGTTCACCAAAATCAATGGAGGGTGCTATTCTCCAGATCTGCTATTCCGTTCAGTTCCAAGTCACAGGAAATTTTCACCCCCCCCCCTCTCTCCCTGCCCGCCTTGAATTTAGTCAACTTTGATGATTGAATCGTAACATGGCATGGAGTCCGTCCTCAAAAGAGGTCAGATTGGGTCTTCAAATTAATATATTATGATTTTTGATTTTTTATGGGTTTTATCATTTTTTTCTTTTTTATAATTACTTTTTTACTTTAATCATAAGAAAATGTTATATCATATCATCCAAATTTGACTTTCTGACACAAACCGTAGTAATTTTTATTTTTGATATTTGAGTCGTGCTAGCAAGATTTGATATTAAATATGAAATGAATTTGTTTAAATATAAAATAATTTTGTTTATTTTGATATTCTGGTGCATGTACTAACTTCTCAAAGCCAATATATACCAACATTGCAAGGCTTCAATTTATATAGGCAACAAGAGGAATGAACTGTTGGTAACCTGAAAACATAACAAAGTAGTTTGTTTAAGCTAGCCCAAATATTGTTTTTCTTTTTTTCCAAACCATTTGATAATTTAAAACAATTATAAAAATGTGTAGCTCCACTAGTGATGATTGATAACTAATCACAAGACCAGTAGTAGCACCACAAGCTCTCAATAGTTGAGCCATTTAGGAACCTTGCAAGATCTATTGGAGCCTGAAAATAATCTTTGCAGGAGTTGATTAATGTAGTTGTATGCTTGTGTTCTTGACTCTGTTTCTGTTCGTTTATAGCCTATTAAAAAACTTCGTATTAGGGCAAAAAAAATTTGATTCCTTAGTTAAAAAAGGATATTTTTACATATCGACAAATATGGCTAATCACCTTTTAAACTTAGTTAAGGGAATGAAATTGGAATCAGGAATGGTGTGGAGAAATCATCGTCGGGGGAATTTGCTGGTTGGAGAACACATGGTGGTGATGGAGGCTAAGGTGGGAGGTGACTGTGGAAGTGTGCTTTGCGTTTATGCGCCCGGCTCTCTCACAATTTTACTTTTAAAAAAAATTAAATGTAATTAAGTGATAACTTTGACGTGATCAAAATATGTTTGATTTAATTGAAATAGATAGTATAAAAGGTGTGATATAGTATGAGATATAGGAATGTATAAATGAAAACCTCAAATTAGAAATTCAATCCAAACCTTATTCTTTCGCCCTTCTACGAGGCTTGAATCACAACCTCCCACATTGGAGAGAAAGATTGATGCAAATTCGCTACATGACAACTTGGTATAAAAGAGTAAAGAGTTTACACTACCAAAAAAAAATACGATTAGCGACGGAAAATAGCGACGGAATTCCATTGCTATTAACGATTAGCGACGGAAATGGCCCGTCGCCTTCCGTCGCTAATTATTGGTCGCTAATAGCGACGGAAGC